>PVKZ01009490.1:0-10900 GCA_004027375.1 Macroglossus sobrinus
CCGGCGGAGGGGGACAGCGCATGCGCCACAGTGAGGGGAACCACGTGACTGTGAGTGGCTACATCAGCAGAGGATGCTGGACCCGCGAGCGGAGGGGGACGGCGCATGCGCCACAGTGAGGGGGACCACGTGACTGTGAGTGGCTACATCAGCAGAGGATGCTCGAGCCGCGGGCGGAGGGGGACGGCGCATGCGCCACAGTGAGGGGGATGCCGCGGGCGTGAGTGGCTAAGACCCAGGCGCCCAAGGCCTTCTGACCCTTCCAGAAGCGGGGTGCCCCGTGTCACCCTCCACTGCCAGGAGGCCAGCCCACGCTCACAGCGCACGCACGAGCCAGGCGTGGCCACCGAGTGTGTGCAAAGCGTTTTCTCCTGCGCAGCTGCAAGGCTGGAGCCCGCAGACGGCGGGACGCGGAGATCTACCTGTGCCCAGGTGTGTGTGTGTCATCGCGCGCCCCAGCACGTTTGTCATTAGCGAGTTAAGGAATCAGTCACCGCCTACGCCCCCGTAACCCCGAGAATGGATGCTTGTGTATACACAGAGCAATGGGGAGGGAAAAAAAATAATGTTCTTCGGATAAAAACAAGTCTCTGGCTCTGTGACTGACTGATTTATTTTCATAAACGTTTCACCTGCTGTGGGGTGATGCTGCTGCACCGGAAGTAACCTCAGCCACCCCCCGATTGCAGAGTTTACTCAGCACGGTCCCCAGCCACCACCACCAGATGTTTTAATAACGGCAGAAGCCAGGCAGCGGCTGCCAGCTTCGGGGTGGCGGGGAGTAAATGGCAGAAATTAAGTAGTTGTGTTTTTTTGTAAAAACATGAAAGTCGTGAGATTGAAGTTAAATTGAGAGCACAGCGAGGAGACAAATCCCCTTCCTGTGACAGAAATTAACAACGCACGGCACCGTCAGCTGATAATGTCCCATGGTAAAGTGATATCGCAGCTCAATGTCCCCTCACGCGCGACCTGCCACATCTCTTTCAGGAAAGACATAGACAAATAACAGCATTCCTGTCCTGTCTTCACATCCCCACACGTGGGATAAAGGTCTCAAAACAGCTTGAAATGCCAAACAATCCTATATTCTAAAAATTCTCCTAAACTTTCATTAGTCCTTGGGGGGGGGGGAAAGGCAAGAAAAGGATGCTATATGCGTCTCAAATGCATGGTTATCTTTTTCATGAGCACACTCATTTTTTTTTCCACGCTGGGCCTAACTATTATAAAGTTTAGACGGGCGCCGACACACCTCACACCACAACACAAACTTGCTAACTCGTGTGTCCATGTTTTAGAGTTTCTCATTTCCCCCCTTGTTGGTAAGTAGCTTAGATAAACGATGCTGCTTTATTCGGATCCTTTGTTCTCAGACTCGAGCTGGGGACTTGTAAACAGGAACGAGGAAAGAGGGGGAGAGATCGTGCGACCGCTCTGAGTCTCTCCGGTTTTGCAATGGAGCATCTTCTCAGGCTCTCGTGACGTGCTTTGAGCCCCGGAGGGTCCTCCCTCGGCCCTGATCACGTGATGCTCGTGCTCGGAGCCCACGTCACACTTGGACGAGCAGGTGCTTCTCAGACGCCCCCGCCTTCCTGGCTTCTCACGATGGGGTGCGGTCAGCAGCAACCTCCAGTTTGGGAACTGTCCCTTCTAGGTGTCTACAGGGGCACGTGGCCTGTGTGCTGGCTTCACAGGAGGAAAGCGAAACTCAGCAAAACGAAGCTTGCCTTTCGCCCAGGGTTCCAGCAGCTCCAGGAAGCCCCTGTCCCTCCCTGCTCTTAATTTTAAGCGCCAGAGAACAAGCAAATGCCCTGGCGATCTGAACCCCAATGGCTGCATTTTAATCGAGTGCATTTCGCTGAGGCGACGGGTGCGTTAAAATCTGCCCAGTGTGATTCCGCTACAAAATGAACACAGGTCTTCCCTACCCGCAGATAAACTGCCTGCATAAATCAAATCAAAACAAAAAAACAAAGAAACAAAAAACAAACAAAAAAACCCTAGCAACTCTCTTTCTAGGGAATACATATATTTTATCTTGTTCGTGAGCTGCCACGAATACGCATGGCTGGCAATTTTAGAAGGGTGTCCGCTGAATTTTTCACGACCTCAAGTTACGACCGACGAGTGTATATTATACCTTCTCCTCTGCTATGAAAACAGATAAGACACGGGCTGGAGGGTCACATTCTTCTCCGTAAGCCCAAGGAGTGAAATGAAACCGTAAACGTATTTCCAGTTGCAACGAAATCATGGCTTCGTTTGATTTAACCATCACTATCCAATAACAGAATTCACCACTGTTCCTCCATAGTCTATAAAAAGTAAGTTCTATGACTCTTTTTAGAATCTTTTTAAATCATTAGATTTAAGTGTCGTGTCATTTTGGGACCTTGAGCCTCTTACATCGTAAATTGCTGGAATTAAAAGGAGAAAGAGGATCCAGAGAGAGAGAGAGAGAGAAATAAGAAAGATAAAAAGAAATAAGTCCACTAAACTGAAATATGTGTAATGAATATTATACCAAAGGCACTTGAAGATATTGGGGTAGTTAGAATCCAGTGTGCGTGTGTATACACACACACACACACACACACACACGTATACATTATCACATATATGAGCACGATATGTATACATTGTATATTATATGCATATGACATATGTATATACTATACATAGTATTGTATGGCTGTGTATGGGGTTCTATCGGGTACAAAGTATCATTTCACTAACTGAGTACTTCTCAGTCTGAGTTCACTGATACAATGAGTCTCTGTTTCACTGGACCTCAGGTGTATGACCTCTGAGCTGGCATCATTATCATTTCTCACCAGACACAGCAGTGCCCCTCCCCCCGCCGGAGCCGTGCGGTGGCACAAAGCTGGATGGACAAATAACCGTGCTTGTCAATCCTTCTCCTCGAAGCCGTGTCCCTCCTAGAAGTTCCCTGAGCTTCCTTCGAACCCCATTGACTCCTGGACTGCCTGGAGGAGGAGGAGGTGCAGACGTAACTCACGACACGGGCGAGGTCGTGCGGTGACTCGGGCGTGGGGTGGACGCTCTTGGACTCTAGGTCCCCGCTCCGATGGGCTGGCACATGCGGGCCTCCCCGTATTAATAACAAAACCCGATAGCTGCACACCTTTATGGAGACACGCACGTGAACGCATCCGTCTCGTCCTGCCAATGCGAAAATTCTCATTAGCTTCATTTTGAAGTGTGCGGGATCCACTTAAAGCACCTCCACCATAAAACTTCTAAAACTGGGGTCTTTAAACACGGACTAATTATTATTCCATGCTAGGGGGTCTTACAATCTTGAGAGCTTATACAAGCATGTCTGACGTGCCACATCGCCAATCGTGTGACCGAGAAAGAGAACGTCCAGGCTAAATGACGTCCTGTATAAGTCCCATGGGCGAAATGGTCATCCGGATCTTATGCTTCATGTCACGTGTGTAGACGCCGATCCCCTAGTGTTCACGCCTGGATCTCCCTTTGTAAGTGCGATCCTATCCGCATTTAAATATGCCCATCAGATGAACTCGAATGCAGATGACGCTTCTACCGGATTAGTTGTTAATAGAAAGAACCAAGAGTGGCTTACGTCGAATCTTCTTCAAAGTATTTTTCAAGTACAGGTGACGTTGGGTATGATGTGAGTTTCAGGTGTACAGCGCAGTGGTTAGACGTGCACATAAATTAGGATGTGACCCCCCGATAAGTCTAGTTCACACCTGGCACCACACGGTTATGACACTGTAATCACCATCTTCCCTGTGCTGTCCTCACCTCTCCACGACTGTTCTGTCGCTATGTAAGTGAAATCAGGTTTGTCTTTTATGTCTCACTTACTTTACTCCGTTTAATACCTGCTACGTCCATCCGTGTTGTGGCGGATGGTAGGGTTTCATTCTTATTTTTATGGCTTAATATGGAAAAGTTTATTCCAAACTTAAGACTAGCACTCCCTTAGGACCCGGCATTTCCCGTTCTGGGCATCGATAGGGAGAAATCTAAAGTGGAATTCTAAAACATATACACACTCCTATATTTGCAAGAGCCAAGATATGGAAGCCACCTGAGTGTCCACTAATAGAGGACTGGATAGGGAAGATGTGGTCCATATACACAATGGAATATGACACGGCCATAAAGAAGTTCAATTTCTTACGGATGCTTTTTCTTAATGAGCTGTTATGACAACACCGAAGATCTAGAACGTGATTAAGAAACGTATCCTTCGCAGTAGGCAGTACCGGAGATCAAAATGATGCCCAGATTTAAGACTTTACGGCTGCAGTGATGATCAATGCGCTTACGACGAATGCCTTTTGTGTCTTTGTATTTGGGAGAGCGTGTAAGTTTTGTTCCTGTTGCAAATGAAAAGGAAAAAAAAAAACAGAGAAAAAAAAAACATTCCTTATCTTAGGACGAAGGGTTTCTTGGGAAGGGCCAGCCCATCCCCAGCGGGTGTCCGTGTTGCTGTGACAACCTCTGTCCCCCTCAGGGAGGGAAGAAGGAGGGAGAAATAGGAAAATAAATGAGGTGCGTGTGTATATACACAGCAGATGAGGTAGACGGGCGTGAGCTCTAAAACGATGATCGAAATCGGCCGACCTCGTTTGCCGCGACTTCCACGCCCTATGCGGGGTTCGGTAGCCTCTTCAGAAAAGAACGTTCTAGAATATTTCATGCTCCTTTACTCCGCACGTGCACGTCCTCCATTCCTAAACCTTAATGGATTTGTGTCCCGGTCCTCGTCCCGCACGTGTCCCCGAGTTCTCTTCGTGGGAGCCTTCACCTGCACGAGGCACGTTCGCGGTAATGAGATGCAGAATTAAATGCATGTGTCAGGGCTCGCTGCAGCCGTGAAATCAGGCCAGTGATTTGGACTCTCTCCCCCGCTGGGCTCTGTTAACGACGATGTAAAACCCTCCTAATTTCACGATGTAATAGCTATACGACTATAGTTTAAACAACTCCCATCTTTTAATGCTGCGATAGGTAGAGTAATAATTTCTGCCTCATGCCGAGTCTGGTATTGCAGTGCCATGCGCACGAGAGAGCACTCGTTTCAGTCCATTAAAAAGTGTCTGGCACGTGAATCATTCCCGCTGCTTGTCCCAGAGCGGGCAGCTCTGGTTGCGTACACAATTAACGCGTCTGCAAACACGCAGGCTGGGGCGTCTTAAATGCCACCGATGACAGCCATCGAAAGCGGAGGTGTAAATAACTTGTCATCCCAACAAGCCTCAGCCAGGGAACGCACGTAATGACAAAGGAGCCTCTGCGAAGATAAGAAATAAATGGCCAGACCTTTCCCGAGAGTGACAATGATCTAATTACGGTTCCTGCGCATTTCTTGTCTGATATTCGTGAGGTAGCTAGTCAGAGAAAACAGTCAGGCACAGCAAAGCGGAGGAAAAGGATCTGTGAGCTAACAAGCAACAGTGACATATTATAATGAGAGGCAAATTCCAACCTGTGATAATTTTTTTCAGCACTGGGAAATAAGAAAGAGACATTTTCAATGTGACTTTTAAATGCCTGACGTCGTGACTTGTTGTCTAGCTGTCCTCGTCAATGTTATAAACGCGCTCATCCAAGTATTCTACCTCTTGTAAAAACAAAATTGGTAAAATGCCTATGTTAAAGCAGCAGCCGCCTTTTAAAATTCGCTTTTCTCAGGTATGAAAACCTCTGAATTAACAGTATACCTGTTTAGAGCAAAAAATCCTTGAGGTCTTCTTAAACCCCCGACACGCTCCATCACCCCAAGTTCGAAGAATCCTTCTTTTCCCAGTGACAGGTTATTGAGAAAGAAAATTATCTGGGACTCCATCCACCAAAGGGCCTCTTACGACGACTGATGAATGATTTTTGGTTCATTTGCACCTGGAAGGAGACTTGAGAAGCTGCCGGCGGCTCTGATGACTCCGGCAGGAGCAGGCCCCGTTGGGAACTTGTCCCGTTTCGCCTCATTTGGGGCCTGGTGAGCCCGAGCGTGCGTGGCACACAGAGTCAGCCGCCTGCTCAGTGGACGGCGGTGCCACCTCCTTCCTCCGTGGGCTCGTCCCCAAGAAGGTCGACTCATCCTGCCTCTCTCTCGTGTTCGTCTCGTGCACTTTCTCCCACGAGATGGATCCGTTTCGTGGAAGAGATTCGCGGACGAGCTCACCCGTAGGCGAGGGCACCTGTGGACGAGCTGACTTTACACTCGTCGTGTGACGAGCACGTTTATTCCAGGAAGAAAAGATTTTCCATACACCGTTGGATGAACGTGACGCACACCTGTCCCCCTGAGACGCCCCTTGGGTACTCCTTGGTGTCCAGGATTCATCTACACAGCAGCACTGGGGTCCCCGTCGCGGTGTGTAGCCGACCCCTTGGCCATGGTCTCCGGCCTCCGGCACGCAGCCGAAGTCCCCAGCGTGGCCCCTGTGGCTTACCGACGACGGTCCGTCGGCACTAAACGCATCCCTCGGTACCGCGGTTGATCCACCGTGGTTCCCGCTGTCACCGCATCCCGCCTCCTCTCGTGCTTTCCACGCCTTTTTCTCTTCATTCGTCCTCCACGCGGGGACGAGCACGTCCCTCTCACTTCCCTGGTCGTGTCTTAACCACAGTCGCGTTCATGACTTTCTGCAATGTCAAGGGTTCGCTTCGTCCTGGCGATAACGAAGCGGGCAGGTGACAGTAGGATCTCGTTTGCCGAGACTCTACTTGGGAAACTGAACTAATAATGAAATCATAAGTGGTAACATCAAGAAGAACGGTAATGGGACTTGCTGAACAATTCGTCATCAGCGGACGCGGTGAAAGGCGTTCGGAATATCATCATGAAAAGAAAAAAATGCAACGTCTTTGGACAATCGTCTGCATACCGACGGTGCTTCTATTCACCGATGTGCTTCCTCGAGCGGTATTCTGTAGAGAGACAATGCCCACACTGCGCACGCTAAGTCTTTCGTATCTCTCTCCACGGTTATCCCCAAATCACGGGGCAAACCCGGGAACGGAAAACCCCAGAACGGGTCTGGCGACGAGGCATAACGTGCCTTTCGTTCGCACACCCAGAAACGACAGAGGCCTGACTCGCCGGGGACCTGTGACGGCCGGGTCATGACGTGGGCGTGCCCAGCACCTTCTCCTGCCTCGGGGCACAGCTGCCCGCTCCCCGGGACCTTCGCACGGGGCTGAGCCCAGCGCAGAACTGGAAATGCCGGACACCGGGGCCCTGTGACCCGTGGGCAGCCAAGGGGTCGCTCTTCTTTGTCACCCCACGCACCGGTGCTCAGCAGGTAGCACACTCTAGGCAGAAAGCCTAGAGACTTAAAAATACCCTCCATCTTTTTAATCCTTGTTTGTCAACCCTGAGTTAAGACGACGATTTGAAAAGGGGGATTCCTCTCTCATCGGGCAGGCACCGACCGATTCATCACTCTGTGATGTTTTCATTGCATCTTTGGAAATGACGGAGAATCCACGCGAAACCTGTGTCTTTGGCACACACGTGGCCACACTCTCTCCAGGCCTTGGGCCGCCTCTGCCGGGCACAGCGATGGAGGTCACAAACCGGTGTCTCTTTCCTTGGCGTGGCTTACATCCTGGATCACGGATGGAGGTGGTTCTTTATCTACTGGAAGGTCTGCTTGGCTCTGAGTGTCCTAGGCTGTCTGGCCAACCCCGAGCCGCATCAGTCTGGGGCGAGACGGTGTATTTTGTGGGGTCCTAGGGGTTCACTTCCTGTCAGGACATCTGCTTCACTCCTTCATTGCCCACGTAGCCTTCCGACAGCCTTCTCGGCTGGGGGCCGTCTGTACACCATCAGCCTCTGGGCCCCCTAACCTGGGAGGTCTCCGAACGCAACTTTGAGGCGTGCAGCCTGCTCTGAAGTGCCTACTTAGCAAACTAACCAGGAACCCCGATAAATTTCTACCACGACGCTTGAGAGGGAGAGAGAGAGAGAGAGAGTGAGCAGATTATACACTTCTCTTTCGATTCAAGATGCTGTGTTAGTTTGACTTCATCAGCGCGTTTCGACCTTCTGACCACTCACGGCCGCCTTGTGTGTGTCCCGCAGCTGCACACTCATCCCGCCCAGCAGGCAGGAGCACGAGGATCCAGAAGGTCAAGGTCTGTGTCGGTGCGTCCGAGGCTGCAGACGGCGACTTTGATGTTTCGCTGAACTGCCGAGTTTGGGGTCGGAAAGTTTCTTGTTCAGCTGTCGTGTCAGAGACAGTGAAATAACACCTTGTTTTCTCTTCCAGGGGAAAAAGAAAACCGGATTGGGATGTCAGGAAATAATTTCCACTTGTGTATGGTTCTCCTTAAAATGTCAGGACGTGAGCAGAGAGATTGGGAGACAAGGTACCCAACCAGTTATGTTCTGACATTTCTGTATTTTTTTTTTTTTTGCTGTTTTCACTTGTGTATACTGGCTATAGTTTCCTTCATGGGTTATTTTTGTCACTGGAATTGTCATTTCAAATATGCCCAAGTTGATGACTTCGTGACGGTGCCTGAACTCATCAGGGGACTCCAGAATTCATGGACGATTTGAAATCAATAGTAACTCCGCTCACACGGTCGTTGGTATAGCTATGGTTCGTCCGGCGGCCCCGTTAACCTTCTCTGGGCCATCTCGTGCCCTGAGGCGTGCTCGCATCCTGTTCCAGAAGGGACACCTCCGTCCTCTCACCCTGCTTCCTCGGCTCCCCTGGGTGCGGGTCACTCACGATGAAATTTCTTTAAAAAAGGTAATCTCTCCCGTTTTCAAAAGGAGGTGTCTCGACGTCACAGATATCGTGACGCATTGCTTTTCTGCACAGCTCATCCACATCCTGCTCTCATTTGTGACAGCTGCTCCACGTCACTAGCCGCAGACCGGCAGCAAGCAGTGTTTATAATAATAGCGATAATTCGTCGAACGGTGAAATATCCACCAGGTGCTTGGCGTCTGAATGTGCCGTTTGATCTAATTCTCTAAGCGGCTCACTTCTGGAAGTGGTACTAATAGCCTCATTTTTTTTTTTCCACGAGAAAACCTGTGCTTAGAGAATTGAGAGACGTATGTACATTCCCCACACCAATACACCGTCATGCCAGGGTTCGAACTTGGGTTCCTTTGCCCCAAAGCCACGCCTGTTCCAGTGACACTGGATTCTACAGCCCAAAAGTCCTTCGTTTGCTTTATCTGCGGTCAAGCCCGTACATTTCAGAGATGCAGGTTCTGTATTGATTTTGGTTCCTCGGTTCAGTTTCTCGAGTGTTATTCAGAGTATTTGAAGATTTCTTTTGAAAGATTTTTCCTTCCGTATTCATTGATTGATGCCCGCAGAGCACCAGGATAAACTCATCCCAGCGTGCCCCTACAGCGATAACGTGTGGACTCACGTTTCACCGTGCGACACAGCTGCTAATATATTCCTCACGTATACTAACTTCGGTTTATTCATCTAAGCAAACACGGATTGACTGCGCGCCCACACGACATGGCAAAAAGCACCCACTCACTGTTCCCTATTGTAGTGGGCTGGCTTCAGTGTCTTGTCAATCGGAGAAGCGCGTGCTTTGGAAAAGATCAGCTGTCTTAAAACCACCACAAGTCTGTGTAACAAACACCCCTTACCTCGGGAGCTTAAAATGCAATGCAGTCATTCAGCTCCCGAGGCTGTGCGCTGGTCATCCCGATGGCCTTCAGCCGGGCAGTTCTCCGGCTGTCTGTTGACACGGCTCACGTGGCCAGCAGTTGTCTGGCCGTCGGCTGAGGAAATGACCCCATCCGTGTCTTCCCTTCGAGCCGGTTCGCTCCAGCCTGATCTCAGGACTGCGGGGAGCTGTGGGGTGCCCACACTGGCGCACAAGCACTTTCCAAACCTCTGCTTGGGTCACAGGCGTTGACAGCCGCTGGTGAAGCCAAGTAACAGAGTGAACTCAAGTCTGTCCCATGTGACGCCGGGAGGGGCTGCCAAGTCACGTGACGGAGGGGGTGGCTGTAGGAAGGGACAAGGGCACCAGAGCAATCTCTGTGCCTCGGGGAACCCCCAGCTTTGGTGGGAAGGAATGATCAGAAAGAACAGCTCCACGACAGTTGTGTCGATGCCACGAAACCTTGTCCAGAGCTGAGGTTTCCCGCTGTGTCTTTGCTGCTGGGGATGCTCTTCTTGTCCAGTTCATACCGGCCGCTGCCCGGGGAGACGGGGACAGGACGCCCACCCCCGGAACGGCCCACGCCCCTCGCGGGCACGCTTCCACGCCTGAAGCGATCGACGTGACCCACGCACGGGGATGTCCTAAGCCGGGGTCGTTGCCTCTCGCCGTCAGCCACAGCAAGAAGGCGGCCCAGTGGACTAACAAACCGCGTGTGCTGTCGACCACTGAGACTGCAAGAGATGAATCTTCGTAAAAACCGGCTGTGTGCACAAAACCGGGAGGACGGCCCACCTTGAGACTCATGCCACTGAGGATCTTGTGTTCGATGGCAGAAATCAAAGCCATGGCCCTCAGAATAATTACCCCGAAGGCGTCCCCAGGCCAACGGCGACATTGGAATTAGTGTGCGACTTCTGACAAAAGCACGATTGCAATGACAGAGATGTTGCAAAAGGCATTGTAAGGGGCACACTCATCTTATTTATTCTTCGGATTTTCTAAGTTGGTTCCTTTATCAAAACAGGTCCCCAGAAATTTCCACCCCTTGCCTGAGGCTAATTCTCTTTGACTACTCGCTAGAAAACTTTTGAACAATCAGACAGAAGTAATTTTTGCATTGTTCTTTAACGTAGCTGCTGTATTAACTGTCCCTGAGATAAATCCCTCTTAATATTTGTCATCAGGGAAAAAAAAATTATCTGATGACCTCGTTTGCTCGCTTTATCAGATCAAAAGA
>PVKZ01009491.1:0-10893 GCA_004027375.1 Macroglossus sobrinus
TATGTTAGAATCGTAACATATTAGAAATAAATATTTTAAAATTAGTTTAAATATGCATTACAGTTCACATTTGACTCTTAATCTACTCAGTAATTCCACACAAAATACTCATTTCATATTCCCAAGTCCAAATAAATCAATCATAATTTCATAATGTATTGACTTTTTGTCTATATTTTCCAAAATTTCCATTAACATGTCTAAGCAGAAAAAAAATAACACTTGTAAAGGTGCTCATTCTAACTCACTTTATCAAAAAAAAATCTTAAATTCGAATATTGTCTCATTTTCTGTGTCTTTATGTATCAATCCACCCAGATGTACACTCATTCCAAGTAGGATATCCTCCTGAATTTGCCTTTAATATTCTCTTATCTGCTCAGATATTGCCTCTTTAGCTTTTATTTGTCAAATGAGTCAAATTTCTATCATGTGATATTAGTGGTTGTGATATTTCCATTGTGATATTTCCATTTTTATTTCAACTTCCTCCCATTATAGATCCAGGCCTTACCTCCCCTGCAGACCCTCCCATTATAGATCTGTATCCTGTTCTCACACAGAACCCTCTCCCTCCCCCCCGCCCCATTATAGACCTGGGTCCTGTTCCTGGACAGACCATCATTTAGATCTGGGTCCTGGAAATAACAATGTAAATCATTACTTCCTTTATATTTCTCATCCAAGGATCCTTTGAAATTATAATAAAAGTGTAGTAGATATAACTACAGTTAAGAAAAACAATTCAAAGACTATAAAAGCTTATTTCATTTGTCCCATATCTTCAACTATAAAATGAAGAAACTAAAAAACAATAACTTATTTGGTTAAAAAAAAAAGCGGGGGGAGGGAGAGACACACAGAGAGAGAAACAGACAGACAGAGAGAAAAAAGGGAGGGAGAAAGAAAAAAAGAACAAAGAAAAGGATAAAAGAAAGAAGAGAATGAAGCTAGAAATAGATTATTTCAATCCCCTGACAATTAAAATTATTCTTAACCAAAAGCCTGTCCTCATAGTGAATCCGTTGCCAACTATATACACACACATGCACACATGTTGTAAAACACTATTTCCTGTGTTTCACGTATCTATTCCAAATTATACAATTGTCCTTCCAATATTTGAAATTAATTAAAATCTCCAGTTATATCAATGTCATAGTTTTAGCAGTCTATTTCAGTAAAGCAATTTAGCAATAAATCCAGTCTAACTTTCTCAGGACTGAAAAATGATGTCTACTTAAATCGTCATCCAATGTCATACAACTATTGATAAGGATTAAGGAAAAAAAAAAAAAAACAGTTAACCATTTCCTAGCAGCTAACTGGCAATGAAGAAGAAAATAAGTCTTCTGAAGTTTCTAAGTCAGAAACTCACTCTGTGTATGCCCTAACTCTCTTCATAATTATTTACAGTACATATGCATATTTAGTGAATGCAAAATTCGAATGAACTGGCATTTCTAAAATGAATGGGAATTTGTTCAATTTTTTCTTTAAGAAGTTCTCAAAATAAATTTAATAATGTATCTAAAATAATTTCCACTGTAGAGATACTTATGTATATCGATTACATAATCCTTATCAAAACCATGCCATTTTTTCCTAATTTTTTTTCAGTTGACACCTAATATTATTTTATATTAGTTTTATGTATACAGCAAAGCAATCAGACATCCACATAAGTTATGAAGTGATCCCTTCAATCAGTCCAGTACCCACCTGGCACTATACATAGTTATTACAATATTATTGACTATATTCCCTATGCTGTACTCTACATCCCCATGATTATTTTGTAATACCAATTTGTACTTCTTAAACCCTTCATCTTTTTCTCCCAGTCCTCCAGCACCCCTCCCATCTGTTGTTCTCTGTCAATGAGTCTGTTTCTATTTTGTTTGTTCATTTATTTGTTCTTTAGATTCCATATACAAGTTAGATAATATGGTATTTGCCTTTCTTATTCACTTAGCTTAATACTCTGTAGATTCATCTATGTTGTCACAAATGGTAAAATTTCATTTTTTTTATGGCCAAAAAGCCATGCCAAATTTTTAAGGCTATTTTTTTAACTCAAGTTTAAATGTGAGAAAATGTAATAATATTAGACTTATTAATTACTAGCAATATTAATAATAAATTATTATTAATTAAGAACAGCTTTTTTGCAAAAAGATATATTTATAAAATATAAATATAAGCATAAACATATATTTCTTCTACCTTTAATAAAAAAAGATACATAGTCTTATTGAGAAATGAATGATTATCTCCTAGCAACAGGAATAATTTATCCTGTTTTAACAATAGTAAGAAAAAAATTGGCTTTGAAATTCTACATATTAATAAAAGAAAACAAAACATATATTTGTTCTACAGAAAAACAAAAAGAAGAGTGCCTCAATGCAAATAGTTTACAGATAATTTGTATATATATATTAACTTAAATATTCTTAATCTATTAAGATTAAGATTGATGTTTTTTCTAGTGATGAATTAGAGAACAATTTAACCAGAATTATTAGTTTCTACAATTTTACTAAAATGTAGGATGCTAACATATCTTATATGCACAGACATCTCAACAGAAAATATTTCAAGGCTTTCAGCATTACACGTGTTATTATGCTTTAATTGTATCCATTTCTTAATTTTTTAAAAGCCAGTAGATTTACTTGTTTACTTAGAGTCCCGTGGTCATTTCTGAGAAGTATTATTTTATGTAAAAATTTAAGATTCTGATTAAGACAAAATCCATTTTAATATTATTGGAAAATATATCTCCTTAAACATGCACTTTGACAATTGGCACAGCCATGTGAGGGGTGGCTGGAATGAAAATTCTTTCAACAGCCTGATGATGTTCATGCAGTGGCATGCAGGAAGTTTGATGAAGGAAACCAGAACTGACTCTAACATCACAACTGAGATGTGCTGTATCTACTCAGCATTTTCTCAAAGTTGTAGCTATGGTTGGAAAAGCACGTCAAAGGAACTCCAGAAATCTTTTGGATTTCCTCCCCATGAACTTGTCATCATCCATGGCCATGATGTGACACTTAGTCTTAGAAATGTTCCGGTCCAAACAATAATTTACACAGGTGCCACTTCTTGTACATAGTAATTATTCAACACTTAGCTCCTTGACAAACTTGATAGGCACTGAAACTTCTGCCTTGGCTTCTGAAATTTAGCCACTATACAGTGTTTTATCTATTATACAGATGTTTTATCTACTGATGAATTAGAAAATAATTAAATCAGGATTTATTTCTTCTTAAATTTTTCTTTAAATTTTAAAAATTCACAAAACTAATTTTATCTGTTTGCTTTTCTTTCAACTTTTATCTTTTTATGCATTCAAGGCAATACAGGTCACAAAAAGATATACAATTTATTTAAATTTTTAGAATTTTTTAAAAATTTATCCTTATGTATTCAAAGCAGTTGAGCTCTGATTACACATTTTTTTATAACTAAATGTTTGAATAGGTGTTATTGAAAATCATCCAGAATCTCCCAAAAGTTATAAGCCTGTTTATCATATTGTCTTTTTGAACTTGAATGAAAATGATTGGCCATTACAGGCTCCATTTGGAAGTGTCATCATAGTTTTGTTTGCATGTTCGTTAAAGCAATTTATGTGCTTTTCTAACTACTCAAATAAAAAATACAAATAAAACAGTTAAATTTGGTTTTCTCCAAAGATTTTATTTAAAATATTTTTTTTTAATCAAGAAATGACCTAAAATTGTTCATGTAAGTATTTAACATAACTTCATTTGTAAAAGCACATTAAGGACTGGCAATTGCAAAACAATATTTTCATTATGATAGCTGAAATTTTATATACTAGATTTTAATACTTAAATTCCAAACTCTCAATTTGAATGAGTTTTCCCATCATATCTTAGTCATTTCTAATTGGTAACAAATATTTTTTCTCTGGAAATTGTATAGTTGTCAAACTCTATGTTCCCTACTTTGCTAAAAGCAAAATTATAACCCTGTTTAAAATATCATTTAATAATACTACTCCAAAATATCGTTGTGTGGAATTATGACCTTGACTATCCATTGTATATAAAATACAATAACATTAACTATATTGATGTTGATTAAAATACACAAATTCTGAATACATATATACAATAAATTAATTCTTTTTCTCATTTAGCTATAATTATTAACAGTAGAATATTATCTAGTCTTGGCATAATTTACCAAGCAATTATATCAAAACAAGGATATCTTAATTAGTAAGTCATCCTTGCATCTATTTTTGAACCTACATATAGAATTTTCTGTGTATTTACACTATTGCATTATTAAAGAACTATTAAAATTCATCTTTATATTAATGGATTAATTGGCTAGAGATTTTTTCAATTATACCTACCCTACATACCCATTATATTCTCTGCTTACCTATTAATCCAACAGGTGACAGTATTTATCACTGTTCAGCATTTGCTTTTCAGTGAATTTTTTTCTACCTGCTTTTAAAGTCATGCACTGATAAGTGACCAAACCACATGTAAAATGTTATAAGTTATCTTGCTCTTAAGTTTATATTTTGAAAAGCTATTCTGCAGAAATGATGCCTGGCATGAACTTCTTTATGGTAAATAAGTGGATTTTTAAGGATGGAGTTACGTTAACATTTTTTAAATTGCATCTAATGTGCATTAGAGGAAAATGCATGCATCATATAGTGACCCATTAAGTGAAAATATAGCAGACTTATCTCTCTTATTTGATTATTTGATGCACAGATATAGATCACTTTTCTGAAATAAAAATTCAGATGGATTGAATTGTCTTAATATATTTCTCTTTGGTTGTACTGAAATAAAACTCTTAGCTATAAACCCTTATGAGCAAGCCAGCAGATTGAAAATAAAATGATCTGAATAATAGAATCATAAAGTTGTTATGGATGGAAAGAGCTTCTTTAAGCATGTATTTTATTCTCCTGAATTGAAGTGAGGTTTATTTAATTTTTACCTTCCCATCAATAATATAAAAGAATATGTAACCTCAAATAGTCCCTCCAAAAGCACTTGAAATCACTTAAGCAATGCCTATTTCCTTTTCTTAATTAACTCCTAAGTTCTTCCCTCCCTCCATTCCTCTCTCCCTCCCTTATTTCCTTTTTTCTTTCTTTTTTTTTTTTCTCTTCCTTGGTTCCTTTCTGATCCTTTGATTACTCTACAGTAATCTTTTGAGATAATTAGTGCTTAGAGAGGAGAAAGGGCCTAAAGTGTGAAAGAGAACATGATGTAGAAAGAACTCAGAACCTGTGGAAAGAACTCCAAATCAAAATAGTGTAACATACAAATTTTTGTCTCTGACACTTAGCAACTCTATGCTTTTGGACCAGTTATTTAATCTTATGAGTCTCAGTTTTCTTCATTGCAAGGTTGTTCTGAGGATAAGAAGTAATATGCAAAAAGCATCTGTCATATATCATAGTAATTGCCATTAAAAAGAAACATATACATTTTAAAAGTTAAACTGCCCAAACATAAAGAAAATAGAAAATAAGGCATATCTGTGGAACACATAGAGAATAAGTAGGTTGCTCCTATTGGACATAGACATTTATGGCACACACAGTCTCTGTTACATGCTTTTCATGTTACTGATGTTTTTAATCCACAGTCAAGACTGGATGACCAGGAACAAAAGCTAAAATGTAGCCATATTTGGGAGCTGGATCTAAGAGAAGTCAAAATCTACTCAATTTCTCAGGGCTAGTGAGGATAATAAAGGCTCTTTGTTTGCTCAAACATTTCACTTCTGATATGAGCGAAAGTTAATAGGCCAAGGGTGAGTGGTCTCAAGAAACGTTTTAAAGATGTCCTAGATACAAGCCTGAGGCACTGCAGCATTTATGTAGACAGCTGGGAAGCCACGACAGTTGACAGGACCTGCTGGCATGCAGCTGTCAATAATGAAGTGGCCCAACCATTCTGTAAACAAACCAGTTCCATGGAGGTCAAAGGCTGTGCTGGGCATGGTGTCAGGTCCCTAAGGCAAAGACAGTAGGGGATGTCTATGCTGGTTTTGTATGAGGCCACAGGTGCAGGGCCAGAATGATTTTGTTCACTTTCTCAGGAAGGGTGGCTTTATTTTATATATTCCATGTGGAGAAAATCTGCTTACTATTCATCTCCTCACTAAGCACTTAAATAGTTATTTTTATAACTGTGCTTATTGTTGAGAAAGTTTCAATGTAGTTGTTTTGATTCTCCTAAGCCCCAACATGCTTCTTCTACTCAGGAGATATGAGGTTCTGGTAACAAGCTACCCATACAAATGGTCAAGTGTCCATAGCATTTGGGCACTCAGCTCAGATATGTGTTTTTGTTTCCCTAAAACACCCTGTCTGATATGAGGTCCATATGGTTAGCCCTTCAGTGAATACTAATCACCAAAACTGGAGGTAGTTCAATGACCAATAGTCCATCTGGACTCTGTAAAAGGATTGATCCCTTGTGCGTAGGCATAAACATTGTGATAGCCTCACAATCGTGTTGAGACAGTTACAGCTCTATACAAGTGAACAGTTCATGATTTCTGTTACTGCTACTGAGCTAGTATCTGTAGAAATAAACCAGCCCAGCAGCCTTCTGGAAGAACTGGTTCTCTCACTATGGACTGAAAAATTCTGAAAGACCTAAAAGAGTCTACTGAATTAAAATGGTTACAGTCAAACTTAGAAATTTTTATTAAGTCAATTGACAAACATAAATGATAGATAGACTATTTGAGAATATATGAATTAAAACTTTAAAATAAAACTGATTACAATTTATAATATAGCTACCTGAAATATATGTACATAGAATAAGCAATAAATAATAAATAATGTATATCTGATATCAGTTTTCAATCCCTCCTATCTTAGTCCTATGAGGCTGCTAAAACAAAATACCACAGACTGAATGACTCATAAACAACAGAAATTTGTTTCTCACATTTTTGGAGGCTTTGAGTCTGAGATCAGATTGCCAGCATATTTGGGTGAGGGCCTTTCTGCAGGTGGCAAACTTCTCATTGTCCCCTTCACATCTTGGAAGAGGCAAGGGAGCTCTGTAGGGGGTCTCTATTATTAATGCACTAATTTCATTAAGCTCCATCTTCATCAACTAAACACCCTCCAAAGGCCTAACCTTCTAACACCGTCACATTGGGTGTTAGGACTTCAACATGTGAATTCTGGGGGACACGTTCCCACTATAGCTCTTCTCTTCTAGTAATTTAATGATGTTTATTTTTATTTGTAACTCGATCTCTTTTTTGATGGTCTCAATCTGATTTTCTACTGCTCTGTTGCTTCTGCATCTCCTTTTTCTAATTATTTCCATTATTCTGGAATGTGGGGACTAATACTATTTGCAAAAATTATCATTCTCTGTCTCTCCAGTAGCTAGAACTTAATATTCACTTTATAGTTTTTATTGCCTTGAAAAAAAAATGCTGCCCTCCATTATATTCACAAAGTCATTATAAAATACTAAAATTTATGGGTCTCTTATCGCTAGCAGTTAATTCAGAGAAAAATTCTGAAAAATCCCACCATTATTTCTGGGATTCCTCTGGTAGTGCCTTACATGGACACTTGCATTCCCTATTCCATTGGACTCACTGCTGGTCCACACCTCCTACCCTCAGCAGCTCCTGCCAGACGTAGGTGCAGATGTAACAGGCAAGGGAGTGGATGACTGCTCCACCAGCAAACTTAAGTGGCATGTTGGGAGGTGCCCAGAAATGGCTTTCTCCCCCTTTATATCAAACTCTTTTCCTTAGATTACAAAGTGGTTTGTCTTGAGGGAGGGAATAAGGCAACTTCTTTTGTGGAATTCGATCAGGAGGCACTGTTACCATAGTTATTCATTTTACAAGTGGAATCCTCCAGGGCTTTGTACTGGGTCAAATACACAGTACCTCATAAGTTACCTTAAAGAACCCTCTCCAATACTCATAAAAATTATCTGAAGAAATAATATTTAAAAAATTAATTTTTGGATCCAAGCCGAGCTATGAATCCTGCCATGGAAACTTTAGTTATGTGAAACACTTTTTAATCTCTTTAAGACTCAGTTGCTTCATCAGTAAGTGGGAATTATAATTATTTCTACATCAGAGGATTTTTTTGTACAAGATTCAATAAGACAATTCATGCAAAGAACTTAGCAGGTTGTCAGGCACATATTTAAGGGAAGATGAAGCCTGTATTATCACCTTAATGCCCATTTACCCGACGTGTACAGATACACCTGATCAAGTTGAGCTTTTTCTCAGCACACCTCTCAGCCCCATGTAAATTTTTGAAAGGCCTATTGCTCTGGTTGATAGACACACCCAAATCTCAGAGGCTGACATAGTCTAAGTTCTGATATTCCCACCACACTTAACAAATTATATCCCTATCCAGAGGCACTAAGCAGCTGTTTGGCCTCCACAAACTTATCTAGAAACCAAACTTGTTTTCATAAATGCTTTCATCTCTACAAAACCCAAAACTTCACGCAAAAGAATTCCATTTAAGATACAATACTGAAATGCTATCAGACACTAAACACAAGTCAATCTCATCAATTATACCCTCCCATATCAGGCTCCCCAGCTTCAAACCTAAAACTTCCAGAGTGTTTTTATCTTCTACACACATATTTACTCATTCAGCACGTGTTATTAACTTTCATTTTTACAGATACTATTCTAGGCTCAGAAATACCATCAATATCACAAATAAACAAGACATAGCTTATTTTTAGGTGGGAAGAGAGAAAATAAACAATGAATGAATGGGTAAAGGCAATTAATGAAACAAATGAATGAGAAAATACCAGGGAGAAATAAGTATTATGGTGTTTAGAAGAGACCACAGTGCTACTTTAAAGTTGAATATCAGGAAATGACTCTCTCAGGAGGTATTTAAGCTGAGAGCTAAATAATAAAAGAAAACCAGATGCCAAAAGATTTATTCCAAAGAAGCCAAAGCAGAGGGGAGAACTGGCGCAAAGGCCCTAACAAGAGCATTTTGCTGCATCCGAGGAATTTAAAACTAGTGTGCTGGAATTCAGTGAGAAAGTAGGAGAAAGTAAGGGAGGAAGACAAGAATGAGGACTTGTAAAAGTTACTGAGCCATCCTATGTAATTCAGAAGCCAATGAAGAGTTTTAAACAGGAATGTGATTTGATATAATATAAATGGTGCTGAGCATAGATTGCAAAAATAAAGGAGTGGAAGTTGGAAAAGATTATGAGGCTATTACAGCTTTCCAGGTACAGAGAATTCAAGTTATGTTTGAAGATTAGAAAAACAGAATTTAATTTGGGCAGATCAGAAAAAAATGAAGAATCAAGGACATTTGATTTGTGGCTTATGCATCAGCACACAGTTAAGAGTCACTTATTTTGACACGGCATGTTGGAGGGACTTGTTAGGTAGTTAGACAGGAGCAACAGGGGAATAAAGGAATAATGGCCCAGCCTAGAGACCACCTAAAGGACACCCCAATGGTAGTAGAATCTGGGTGCACGTGAGCACTAGGCAGAGAGTTATATAGATGCCAGGTGTCAATCAAAATGACCTCACTTGCCAGTCACCTAGGATTGCCTTGGAACCACCCCATCAGATCCCAAATATAAGGCAGACATTCCCATTTCTGGGCCCTTTTTTTGCCCTTTTGAGCTCTCTAGCTCTCTCATTCTCTTTTGTGGTCCATTTGTGTAGGTGACAGCTCTGGGATCATGTGCCTCCTTGGGGCATATTTTGTCTTTTTCCATGCGCCCCTTTGGGCATTCTTTGTCTTTCTAAAATATATTTTTAATAAAACTATTAAATCTCAATGGCCTGTGATTCTTCACGAGTCATTTGAGGAAGAACTGAGGGAAAATGCTAACTGTACCTAACAGCGACCTCATCATCCTTCTCCTTCACCCCTGTGGTGACACCAACTCTGATCAGCCCCAACAGTGACAGCCCTATGCCGCCTCTCAGCCCCATCACTCTTCTCTAGGGGTTTGACTTACCTGAGCGGTAAAATTTGGAAAAAGAAGTTAAGTATAAGGAGTCAGCCTCTTCCTGTTTTTCCTGTCTGCTTGGCTTTACTGCTCTTCCAGCTTGTGTGTTATATGGGGTAGGAAGTTGCTGGAAGTGGGAGTCACAGTTTAGCCTGGGAGTGGGTGTAGAAATCCTACTGTGTGACTCTACAGCTAAGCATGTCCTCCAACCTGGCTTTGGTCACTAATAAACCTGGCATTTGTCACTCTATTTGTCTGACTCAAGTATCTCTTAGGACTCTCGGAGGAGAATAGCATATTTGGGGGAACTGGGACATGTTAGTTTTGAAAGACTGATAGTTGGATATTTCAAGTAGACTCTTGCAGATTAGTTTCAAATTCAGGGGAGAGGGCTGAGATAGAGAAGTAGATTTTAGAGTCATGGGTTTATATGTTATAAAAATGCATTTTTTTTTTCTCGCAAGTCATTGTCAAATAAATATATTTATGCATGTATAAGAGGATCCAAAATGGATATCACTGCACTTTTTAAAAGAGATTAGAATCCTCAAACTAGATTGGGTGTCACCATGCCAACTGACTGAGAAGATCATCTCTGCTGAGTCACACTACCCCAGAAGGCCTTTCAAGTATACTTCTTATAGATCATCTCTGGCTTGCTCAGTGTAAATGATTTGATGCAAATAAAATCGAGTCAAAAACCCCACACACTTCACCTCTGACTCATCCGAGCTGCACACTGCCATAGTGATTGGAGACATCTGCACTAGTATAAACACTATAAGAACAAGCTCATACAGCTGAATATCTCATACTGATTAAATAACTATTTCATGTAGAATTGAGGTGGGAA
>PVKZ01009492.1:0-10873 GCA_004027375.1 Macroglossus sobrinus
AAAAAAAATCTTCTACTGAGTCTGGCTGGTCGGTGAAGTTCATTGTGAACTTCTGAGGACATCATAAACCTCCCAGGACGTGGAAGAAAGTTGACAGGTTTTAAATTCAAGAATAACTTTTACTCTTTTATTTGTAGATGGTTCCATTATCCTGGTGCTGTCTTATTAGCAGTGGATAACTCTAGGGTCTTTATAAAAATCCAGATAGGGATGGAACTCTGAAGGCTTGGAACAAATGAACAGAGCTGTCACACCACACAGATGGGGAGAATCGGGTGACAAAACCTGACACCTGGGAAAGTACCGCGTTGGTCGCTCAGACTCCAAGAATAAAAGTGACCGGGGCTGGGCTCGTGACTCTTGCTCACTATGAGAGTAAAAGGAGCTCTGGAGTCAGAAGTCTCCGCGAGAATTCAAACTCCGCCCCTTGCAAGATGTTTAGAGGTCAAAACCCGATACGGAATGGATCATCATCAATAAGCGTTAGTTTTTAGGTGTTCGCACGCGGAACCATGAAAACCATAACAACGCTGAGACATGGAAGACATCGAGGCTTGCCTGGGGGTTCTCTGTCTATTCTCACACCCGCCCAGCCCCTCATTTAAATCTTCATTTAAGAAGATTCCAGCCAATGAGGAACCAGAACAAAGGGAGAGAAAAAATTCAGTGAGCGAGCACGCCTAAGATTAGAACATAGTACCATTTTGCGTGACAACGTGGCTATGAGCTTTTAAGCCGTTTCAAAGGAGAGGGCTTATTCTACCCATCCACCTGTCCTTCTATTCCTCACAGCCGGAGGGGACCTTGGGACTTCAAGGTCACGAGGTGACAGGATAAGGCAAGGGCTGTGAGCAGAAGGAAGCCTCGTGCCCAAGGATGCAGCAGGAAAAGGCCCTTCACGCATGAGACAGGCGTGGAAAGGCGGACATGTGGGATGACGGTGATGATGGGGAGGCCGTCGCTGATGGACAGGGCGGGCCTGTCGGGAGGCGGATCTCCGTCGTCAGGTGACTGCGAGAGGTGCTATCATCTGTGTGTGTCATCTCCGTTCCCCGAAATCCACTTTCCCTTTGGTGGAGGGAAGGAACCAAACTCACCTGCTGTTACATTATGTCCTAAAGAACCAAGCGTTCTGAGGAGGGGACTCATCACTTGAGTTCCCCAGAGTGCACCCCAAGAATTTGCATATCAGGTGTTTAATTTGGGAGGGGATGCCAGGACCCCGCGGTCTGGAAATGGAGAAGTGAAACGAATCAAGTCCAGTATACTCTCAAGAAATAAGGAATATCTGTTTCCTTATTCTGTTTTGTTTTTTGTTTTTTGTTTTGTTTTGTTTTGTTTTATTGATCAATAAAGTGACCCCAGAGCTTTTAGCGACGAAAGCCCCTGGAAAACTCAAACACCGAGAATCAGAGGCTTTCAAAGCTTTTGACCTCAACATTCCTCTATTGTCTTAATTATCGAGAACTCCAAAGAGCTATTCTTTGAGTTGCATCTAAAAATATTTACCATATTTACCAAATCCAAACAAAAAATGTGAATACTTCATATATTAATTTAAAAATAGGAATAAACATATTACAGGTTAAATAAATGACACTTATCTTATGAAAAGCCATTGTATTTTCCAATACAAAAAAAAATGATGTTACATAATTTATACAAAGCTTTTCCATATCTGGCTTAATAGAAGCAAGGCGGTTCTCATCTGTGCTTCTGCATTCAATCTGTGGCTGCGAGTTTTGGCTGCAGTACTTTTGCGTTTAACCAGGCACATGGTTAGAAAAGAAAAAGAATATTTTAACTATGTATATAATGACGTATGTCCTCAGAAAAGTATGCCATTTTTTTAATATGACACTCAGACTTGATCATTGATCATTCATTTCTTGACGGTTCATTTTCACTGTGATAATTGCAGTCATATCCGTGAATTTTTTGTATTCTATTTTAAAAGCCATTTCTCTATCTTACAGCCGGTGCACCAGAATCACATGGCGTGGCAAGAACCGCCACGTGTCCAGTGTCAGAAGTGTCGTGAGTGTGAGAATAAAGGACACACACGGGACAGGAGACTGAGTTTCTTTCTACACAAGGGATTATTTCGTGGTGGTTTGCATTTTTTGTTTTTGCATTTCTCTGATGATTTGCAAAATTGAGGATCTTTACACATACTCTTTGGCTACTCGTATGCTTCTTTGGAGAAATGTCTATACTCAGGTCCTTGGTCCATTTTTAAATCAGTTTTTTGTCGTTTTGTTTTTCGTTTTTACATTTAATATCGATTGATGGATTGCTGCTGAGTTGCGGCAGTTTCTTACCTATTTAGAATATTAACCCCTTTTCGGATTTGTGGTTCACAAATATTTTCTTCCATCCTGTAGGTTGCTTTTTCACTCTATTAATTGTTTCCTTTGCTGAGAACAAGCTTTTTAGTTGGACTGTGTCCCACGTGTCTACGTCTTGCTTTTTTTGGCCTGTGCTTTTGATGTCATAGCCAAGGAATCATTGCCAAGACCAATGTTATAAAGCTTTTCCCTTATTTTCTTTCAGGAGTTTTATAGCTTTAGGTCTTATGCTAAAATATTTCATTGATTTTGAGTTGATTTTTTGGCATGGTGTAAGATAAGGGTCTAAACTGATCCTTTTGCGTGTGGATGTCCAGTTTTCACAGTAGCATTTGTTGACCAGATTGTTCTTTTTCCATCGTGTGCTGTTGGCACCCTTGTCAAAGATGATGTTGACCATGGACCGGAAGGTTTATTTCTGGGCTCTGTATTCTATTCCTTTGGTCTATATATCTGTGTTTATGTCAGGACCATACTGTTTTGATTATTACAGCTTTGTAAGGTGTTATGAGGTCAGAAAGTGTGAGGCCTCCAGCTTTGTTCTTCGTTCTCAAAATTGTTTTGACCCTTGAGAGTCTTTTGTGGTTCCGTATGAATTTTAGAATTGTTTTTCTATTTCTGAAAAAAAAAGGATAGGAAGGAAGGAAGGAAGGAAGGAAGGAAGGAAGGAAGGAAGGAAGGAAGGAAGGAAGGAAAGAAAAGAAAAGAGAAGAGAAGAAAAGAGAAAAGAAAAGAGAAAGAAAATAATACCATTGGGCTTTCGATAGGGATTACACTGAATCTACAGACAGCTTTGGGCGGTAGGAACATTTTAACAGTATTTAACCTTCTGGTCCATCAACACAGGGTATTTTTCCATTTGTTTGTATCTTCTTTAATTTCCTTCAGCTCTGGTTTGTCGTTTTGTACAAGTCTTTCACCTCCTTGATTGCGTTCATTCCTAAGTGTTTTGTTATTTTCGATGCTGTTTTAAATGGGACTCTTCCTTAATTCTCTTTCCAGAGCGTCCACTTGCCCGGCTTTCACAGAATGTTCTCCCCAGTTCCAGAATATGGAGACACCCCCCTGGTCTTCCTTAGAATCCCAGGCTTGACGTGACCGGAAAATTCCACCCCCTCCTAGTGAGAAGACCGACGCATCTTCACTTCCGTGCTCTTCAAACTGCTCTGAGGTCTGAACATTTTTCCTCATGGCCCCAGTTCATTATTTTGAAATGCCTCCGTGAGCACCAGTTGTCGCTCTCTGTGGGGAGAGGGCGGGGCGTTTTAAGGCGGGTTATTTCTCTTCACTGTGGACAGTTCATTCTGGGGACTTGGAGAACTGATTTTCTTCTAAACTGGGGCTTGATACCAAAACTAGTCCAAGGTGTCACAATTCGCTACTGCCGTTAACTCTGTGTCCCTTGGGGGTCTCTGGGCTGCCCAAAGGGGTGTAGAGAATTTTACCCTATGCTGGAAGGCTATACCTGAAGTTATTATTTACCTGCGAACCTGCCAGCTCTCTGCAAAGTGTGGTCGGAGCTCCGGGCTCCAGCTCTGAGGACCCCCTGGGTTGGTGATTGTGTGTGTGTGTGTGTGTGTGTGTGTGTGTGTGTGTGTGTGTGTGTGTGTGTTTTGGGAGGGGGTCAGTGCACCCGCCAAGAACTGCTGTGCAGAAAGTCACACAAAGGCCCTCGCTGCAGGCTCCACTTGGGCCTTTCCAGAAAAGAGCTGGCCTCAGGCCCAGGACAGTTCTGACCCTTCTGCGCTGCACAGCCAAGGAGCTGGCCTCGGATAACTCAGGGAGACACAACCCGCTCCAGCCCTGCCGACTTTTTCCTTAATTAAAAGCGCGCATAGACGCACCATGAGGACAACAAACAAATAAACAACGCTCTTATTTCTTTTTTTTCCGAAAATAACAGATAATACAAATTTTGGAACTACACGGAAGCTGCTAATAATAATTAAATTAATCATTAATCATTAATCATACAACAACAGCATTAGTAAGTGCAGCCCCAATTATTCAATGCCCTTTCTCACAAAGGTAAGCACTTGTGAGATTTTGGTCAAGTGTCTGTGTAGCCTTCTTTTTTTAATTAACGTGTCACACATATATGGGATTATAAAATTGTTGTTAACCCGCTTCCTTTTTTCACGTACTGCTGTGCAGTAGACTAGAAGACCATCATTCCATCGTCTTCTATTATCGTCGTATTAGTCACATATTATGTCACCCCTCCATGAAACGAGTTTTACTTTCTTCCCAAATGACTGACGCTGTCTGTCCTTCGGTGTCCTTGTCTGTGGAACAGGCTTACAGGCTGAGGATATTTGGGGGGATGCGTTAAAACCAGCAGCAGGCATCTCTGCCTCCACTTCTAGGATTCAGTCGACCATTCCCTGGCGTCGCATTTTCAAATGATTCCTTTTGATTGCCTAGCTATTTTATTCACACACACCGATCACTGTTTCCTTACGCTAACTCACGAAATGAACTGTGAACGAACATGCAGACTCGAGTTTATAGCATCAAAAATTGCAACTGGGAAATTCCTGCATATTTTTACTGTTCGGCGAACATGGCGTGGACACCTCCGTGAGCAGGCGCGGTGTGAGGCGCCCGGGATCCGTGTAGCACACACACACACCACACACACACACACACATGGAGGTCACGGCTGGGGCTCGCCTGCGTGCAAGGAGACGAACGGGAATCACACACGTGGAGCCAATAGCTCTTCATTTCAGAAGGAAAAAGTGCAAAGCGGTCATCAAAACACGCTTTCTACGGTTAAGTATAAGGGAGACTGGGCAGTCTGTGTTGAACAGCTAAGACAAACGGATAGAAAAAGGGGAAAAAAAAAACGTGTATTCGCCCTGTGCACACTTGTGTGTGCCTCTGAGCATGGCAGCCACACTCTCAGACACAAGGTATTTCATTTCACATTTCACATTGCACTGCACCCCATTCCCGCCCAGACTTAGGTGCAGTGAAGAGAGGGGAGAGGCAGATACGGGCTCCCCGAGCGGTGAGGGGTTCCGGAGGGAGGTTCTCAGAGCCCTGCGAGCAGTCATCAGAGAAGAGATGCAAAAAAGATGCTACATGTACATCCTCTTCTCTCCTTCCATGTGAGCGGTTAGCAGACTGGTAGGGAAATGGCAAGAATAAGTTAGGAACTCCCACCGGCGTGCTGTGATTGCTGGGAGCAGGGCGAAGGCCCCATGCATCTCGGGGGGGACCAGGGGGACCGAACTGGATTGGGTCTCAGGGGATAAATCGCATCAGGGTGCGTGTAGGTGAGCGCGGCGTGCGCCGGGCCAAAGGGAGGTTAACAAGAACGGAGCAAGAAAAGTGAGTCATGGGTGGCACGCACGGAAAGCAGAAACCGGTGGAGACGAGAGCTAATGAGAATAATTGCGTGTCGCTGAGCTCTCCCTGCGTGCGGACGGCCGGGGACAGGGCTGGATACGTTTCCTCGTTTGTACGCTACGACGCTGCGACAGAGCGTATGATGCTCGGTTTACAGACCGAGGCGGTGGAAGTCCACGGACGATGTTAGTGGATTGTAGGCGGGAAGGAGCTGCCCCTTTGGAGCCGGGAAGATATGTGTGGGGTCCGGGTGCAGGATGGGGAGTTATGGGGGAATGATGGGAACCGAAGGGCCTCTCCACCGCGAAGGCCGTGGCCATCGTCCCAGTGACGATGACGGCGATCTGACGTGTGAAACTGCAGGGGAGCAGAGAGGAGGAGTGGAGGGGTGTCACAGAGGAAGGATGCAGAGGATGGGCAGACGGATTGATTACACGTAAATCAAGCGAGAAGATAAACGATGCTAAGACTTCGGCCCAGGATGGCTGTGACGATGGCAGTGCCGTGTGCGGGGTGCGGGGTGCGGGGTGCGGGGTGCGGGGGGCTTGGGAGCACCCGTGATGCGTTGGCTTTGGGACTTGCTAGGCTTGTCGAACGGCCCGTGGCGGGTCTGCTGCAGAGGGCGGGCACGGGGGGCTGGACGCCGAGAGACAGAAACGCAAAAGCCGAGAGATGCCACAAGACTCAATCACGGGCCGGGAGCTCGACGCGTGTCCCAGAAGGGGCTGCTCCGTACCGCAGTGTCACAGACAGACAGCGGGACAGTGGAACTGCCCCATGCTACGGTTCTGGGCTATTCAGAATGTATTATCATTATTATCACTTAGTCCTTTAGCTCACGGTTCTGTCTGGGGAAGATTCCGTAAGCAAGAAAGCTGTTCGAGACGCTGATTTTACTGTGTGTGTGTGTGTGTGTGTGTGTGTGTGTGTGTGTGTGTGTGTGTGTGTGTGTCTGCGGTTTCCCTAACGACAAAATACACTTGACCTCAGCCAAAAGGCCGAGGAGCACTACCACAAGATCGAATCAGAGCAGTTTCGCGACACGCCCTTCAAAACCGGATAACTGGGAGCGTTCATTTTTTTTTTTTCAGCCCCCACGCGAAGGACTTCCTCTCGCATCTAAAACATAACTCACCACCGTGCTGTCTTCCCGGGGTTTCTGCCTCTTGTCAAATTAACAGCTTCGGCGTAAACACATATTTTCGGCTGACCTGCAATTGCACCCGATATTTCTTCCCCCAACACGTTCTCAGGCATGTCAGCCCCGGAGGAGAGGGGACACACTCGAATCTGCTGTGTGTGGCCCAGAACCCCCCACTCTGGCTCTGGCTCAGAGCCGCCTCATCACGTGACCTCACAGGGGCCACTTTGGGCTCATGAACCCTGAGTTCGCGTTCCCTTTCCCCCTAATGAGCGCTCATAAAAGGCATTTACCGCCACTAATGCAACGAAAACTCAGCATTTTTTTTTTCTTTCACTGTATCTACTTAATAGGAACCTCGCTTCCTATTGAATTACCGCGCGCTCAGCCAAAGCCTCGTCCCGGGGAAGCGGGCCGGTGGGGAGGGAGTATCGAGTGTTGTCGTTGGGACATTCCTCCTTCATGCGCCCCGAAGTCTTCTGCGATGGCTTAATTCATTTCGCTGAGCGAGGCTGATCCTTCTGCCAACTGTTTTTGCACAATTTACTGCGGTGCTAGGCAACCGGCCCCACCACACAAGCTAGAAATATAGTATTGCTTTTCCCGGGCCCGAGCTGTTAGCAGTTGTTGGGGGAGAAGTGACAGGCGGGGCAGCGGATACTGTTACCAAGAGGAAGGACTGCTGGACGAGGCTCCTTCTGCGACACGGTTCCAGCAAATCCGATGTTTATGGATCGATTTGTTCCTCCCATATCGTTCATGGTCTCATTCAGAAGCGATTCATCTTTACTTTAGCTCCGTCTCCAACGAGCGGTGCTGTCTGATCTTCTGTTTATCTTAGCGATGGATTTCTCTGCCTGCTTTTGAACCCGCCCCCTCACTCAAATAACTATAAGCAACACAGATCCATTGAAAGATTTCCGCTTCACGAAAACGATCATTTGCAATGGGAATAGCCATGGCTTGAGTTGATTTTAACGTTTCGTGTCTGTTGGGCTTTCCTTAAAGCAAAGCCCATGTGTGGTCTCATTACATGGAAATTAGGGATAATAACGTTCCCTTTTACTAACTCTGCCGAATTCACTGATCTGGAAATACTCCTGGCTCTCCTGTCCCCTAGAGAGACACTCTCATCTGTATTGTTTCTTAAGAAACGACATTCTTTACACTTTGATGACACTGGTTGACATCCTTCTCTTGGGTTTTTGAAGATGGCAAAAGGAATTGTGACTTTCCGTGGATTTACTGAGGGAAAAGAAGTTCGTTAGATAACCATTGTGTTCTCTAGATATTAAAATCATTTATCAATTGTCTAGGAAAAGGACCGTGGAAAGGAGTGAGAGTGATCTCGTGAGATTGTATCACTGGTGAAGATGTCAGGAGCCATGTAGGACCCGCCTTGGGAAGCTCATCCACAAAAGGCTAAGACCAGAAAGTTGTTTAGTTGTTACATTTCTAATAATCAGCCTGAGTCAAGAGTTAGCTACGACCCACTAAGAATGATGGCTGCTCAGCATCCCCTCTGGCCTTGTTACACCTTGCTGGGTGACGTGTAAAGATGATCCAGGGACCCTCCAGCCAAGGATGTGGCAGGAATCCCCCCCCCCCGCCAGCCATAACTGTGACATCTCAGGAGGAGAAATGGGTGTTTCCATCTAAAAAAGACACGAGCCTTTGTTACAAAATGAGTCTGGATGAGGAGAACACCGTGACCGTTTGTACCTGCTGGTTATAAACTGAGTGATTTTTTTTTCTTCCAAATCTTAGTTTCTGGTCAGAATATAAAATAAATTTCAAAATATGTAAGGCCTCTGATGATGGCTTGGAATAAGCCAGTGATAACAGAGCCAATGTGTGGTTTTTCGTGATACAGAATATTAATATGAAAATGTACTATAGAATCTATTTCTCTCTTTTTTTTTAAACTGTGATCGTCGATCATCTATTTATTGATAAACGACGCTAAATAATTTTACATTAAATCTCTCCAATTCATTCCACTTCCGATGTATCGGTAGGGAAATATTTCTAAGTAGCTTGGTGGTTCAGACTACGTTTGTTCAAAGCCTCGTGAAAAATAATAATAATAATAATAACCCCGTGGAAGCTTCTGAGAAAGTAAATCAGATCTTAGGTTTTCCTTAAACGCACGAACAGAAGCCTAGAAAGAGAGCCTTTTGGAAAGCAAGTCTTTTTCAAAACATAGAGAAGACTAGGCTTTGCCCAAAGCATAGCGAGAAGTGGCTGGAATTAACTGGTTTAGGAGCAGAAGCCTGTGTCCCTGAGGTATTGTCCTGCCGGATTCATGTCACCGTGAGGAGCTTCGGTTACTTCAGGGAAGAAGCTAAAAACAAAGAGGTTTGTTGCCTCCATAAAGGGCCAAGGCGCCCGGAGGTGGCTGAGCCTCTGTGTGTGAAGAATGAAACCTAGCTAGCGCCTACCGGGACCGGCCTGGCTGGGAGTGAAGATGCTGCTTCCGAGCCTTTTGGAGACAGCGTTCTCTGCCTCGGAATTCTGGAAGGACTGCATGGCAGAACCCAGACTGGGGACAATGAAGGTAAAGAGGCCAGGCCATCTATTTCGATATTAAACTTTCAAGGGACTAGAAAAAAGGAAGTTGCATTGTTTATAAGACGAAGAGAATCGTGTCGGCGTAGCTTCATTATTTCTTACAGCACTGACTCATTATCCGTCTTCTATGTGTTCCAAGTCGCGGGTACTGACCCTTCGGGGCGGGGACCCCGACCGAGGCCCTTCTGCCCGAGTACCCTTTGGGGCCGACAGAGTGAGACCGAGTTCAGGAAAGCAGAGCGGAAGCTTCATTATCCGGTCAAGGAACGGGAGAGAAGGGACCTCTATCCTTTCTGAAGCCAGCTGAGTGACTCTCAATGACAAAGACGCTGTGACTCCTCTCTGGAGGCAGGTGCCCTGGCCTGCCCGCGGGCGTGGCCCCGGCCGTCTGCCTCACCTCCTGCCTCTCTCCTGTGCCAACGTGTCCTCAGCTCCCCTTCCTAAGACAGCCCCTTCCTGAGCCGCTCCGTTCCCCGGCTTCTGAGCACTCTGCAGGCGCCTTTGGCTAGTCCCTCGTCTTGTCCCTTTACCTCGTCATGTCGGGGTGCTGCGGGCCTGATTTGTGGAACTCTTCTCTTTATCTTCATCCACTCCTTTGGGGGATAGTATCCAATTGGATGATTTAAATACAATCTGTAGAGTGATGACTCTTCAACGTATATCCCAAGTCCAGAGTTCATTTGTTCACGCGATTGGAATAGCCAATGGGATATGTACCATCTCCACTGAGAGGCCAAGTTGACACCCCAAACTCAAGACGCCCAGAGCTGAATTCCAGATCTTTCCTCCACCCTCACCCCTCCTGCGGCTTTCCTCGACTGTGGTTTCAGAACAAGACGAAAGATATTGTTCCTTTGTCTTGTTTTCACACGTCCCATTCCTACTCGTCCCATGTCCTTGGAGATCGTACATTGAAGCTATCACAGAATTCCACGGCTTCTTATCGTCTCCACCCCTGGAACCCGGGTCCCAACCGTCCACACCTGTCTCCCGGGTTACTGCGGTGGCCTCCTCGCCGACTCCCACGCTTCCTGCCACGCTTGTCGTTAGCGAGCCGATCTTCCCAAACTCCTCAGCGTCTCCTGAGATAAATCAGACCCTCTGCTCGAGCTCTCGACGGCTTTGCCTTCCAGTCGGGATAAACATGCTGGTTAAAACGCCCCATGGGATCTGGCCGTCGTTGGCTCTTTAATATTGTCTTCACTGCGCCCCCCGAAACGCACTCCATCCCCCGCACACACACACACACACAGTAGCCCCCTTCCTGTGTGCTCTGCGGCTGGGGTCAGCAGAGCTCCATCGAAGGGCGGTCCCCCCGAGTGTCCTCGCTCTTCCCCGAAGGAGGGACCCAATTCTGCCATTTCACGCACCTCCCGGTCCCAAGAACTGCGCTTTGGATGCTGTTAACGCTCCACAAATGTTCGCCCCCCCGCCCCCCCCCCCCCCCCCCCCCCCCCCC
>PVKZ01009493.1:0-10866 GCA_004027375.1 Macroglossus sobrinus
GCTCTCCTCGTGACTCCAGCCGCCGGCTGGGTGTCCAGGTGGAGCCTGGCGGCCCCTCGCTTCAGCCACACGTCACCCCCCCTTGCGTTCTTCCCTGGGCTCCCCCTGCCGCTGCTGGGGCTGCAGCTGGAGCTCACGCCGCCGGGAGCTCACGCATGCACACACCGGGAAGAGTGAGGGCGCGTTCAGGGCACCCCTGGAGCAGTGAGGGATGGGGGTGCCAGCTGGTACCTGCGTCCCTTGCCCCTGTGCATCGGGACAATTCTGGGGCGTGTTCCACACTGCTCCCCAGAGTGCCCCTGCAGCAGCGATCACCCGAGCACGCACTCTGGCATGGGGTCTCCCCTTCCCCTGTGTCTCCCTTCAGGGCCCCCGTTCCTCCCCTCTGACATCACTCCCCCAAATAAGCTATTTGCTCACAAACCCATGTCACGGACTCTGCTTTTGGAGGGAACTCGAATTAAGAGAGTTAGCACCAGACGTGGCCCCGGACAGAACTTCAGGGTGGGGTCCTAAAGTCACGCCCCCTTGGGACCCCGATCTGCTCCCACCGCAGGCGGCTGCGGTGAAGGTCGGATCCAGGCCTATTCACACCCCGGAATAATACTGGTTTTATTTCTCCTTTCAGCCATGTTTAATCTGTTTAACCTATCATGGGCGTTTTGTGTTAGTTAAAATAGTGAACTGTTATGTTTTTCACGTCTAGAAGGATTTTTTTTTCTTTGGAGTGGGGGAAATCTCTTTCAACTTGCTTGACCATGCTTTACAGTCCCTTGTCTCTTGCTCATATTCCTAAGCTTCTTTTTAATTTCTTTAAACATGTAACACATAATTACTTTATCTTTCTGATGACGTCCGTATCTGAAGTTTTCCGGAGTTGCCTTCGTCCCCTCAAAAGTTATCTCTGGGAAGTTGTAGACACCTGGCTTGACCTTGCATTTCTCCAGAGGACGTTTGCAGTTGCCGTTTTTTTTAAAACTGCCGTTTACTTTTCTTACCTGGCAGCCGGAGAGTAGGCCTCGTAAGGGTCCTCAGCTAGCAATCAGGCTTCTGTGGTGTTCCGCGCACGGTTCACCGTACGAATCTTGGATGCTCTATGCGCTGATGATGGAAGGGCCTGTGCTGTGATTGGCCACAAACACCGATGTGCAAGATGCATCCTGTTGACACTCAAACTTCCGCCAGCTCCAGGGCTGCACCAGGGTGAGGGGGGCCCGTGGTGCCCCCAGCACAGGCACAGGCGCAGACACAGTGTGGGGGGTACCCCCGCTCGCAGCCAGGCCTGCAAGGCCGCTGACGTCCTCGGGCACCTGCTGGCGGCTAAGACAGAGGGGGGCGGAGCTTCCCCAGCCACCCCTGTCCCCCCTCTCTCGGCCTTTCTCCCTCAAATCAGGAACAGCAAGGAGGCTGTGTAGCTGGAGAGAGACTGGTGGCAGGAGTCAGGCCTGGAGGGCCCTCTTCATAGGGAGGGGACCCCAGAGCGTCCTCGCGGAGGCCCTCCTGGTCCCCGCCGGCTGGAGGGCGGATGCGTGAGCACCTTCCGCACCGTCCGCGGCCGGCAGGTTTGGATGGTGAGTTTTGTGCTCACTCCTCTTAGGGAGTGAGGCCTGGGGCCTCAGCAGCTCAGCGCAGCGGCCTGACCTTGAGCGAGGCCGGCCTGGCTTCCGGCCAGGAGGCTGGATGGCGAGGGTGGAGAAATGGACATTTCCCGGTTGACGAGGAGGGATCAGGTTACGTCCGGTCAGCCGACGGGACTGGAGGGGCTCCTCCCGGGAGGGCGAGCCGGGGGGCGGGGGCGGGGGCAGGGCTGCTGGTGCCGGGGAGGGAGGGAGGGTGGCACGGGAGGGGGGGAGGCCGAGCCGGGCCTGGCAGCTCGGGCACCAGCCGTTCGCGGGGTCTGGGGAGAGGGGAGGCCCGGGGCGTGGAGATCCAGGGGGCGAGGCCGGCGCGGGGAGGCTCGGGGCCGGGGGCGGGAAGCCACTGGGGAAGGGAGAGGGCGGAGGGGCGCGCGGCGCTGAGACTCCGGGGCCCCGGTGGTGTGGGCGTGGGCGGCGGGGCGGTGACCTCCCCGCGGGGCCCCTCTCCCCGCCTCCGGCCCCTCCCCGCGCCCCCCGCCCCGCCCGGCCCGCGGCCCGGCCCCCGCGCGCGCCATTCCTCGCTGCGCTCCGGCCGCGCGTCCCGCCATGGCCGTCCCCGCGCCGCGGCCCGCCAAGGCCTACCGGGTGGTGCTGCTGGGCGGCGTGGCGGTGGGCAAGACGGCGCTGGCCACGCAGTTCGCCTGCGGCAGCTTCCCCGAGCAGTGCGAGCCGTCGGTGGAGGAGCTGATCGAGGTGAACGCGGCGCCCGCGCTGCTGGAGATCGTGGACACGGTGGGCGCCGAGCACCTGGTCACGCTCAAGGACCTGCACATCGGGAACAGCGACGGCTTCGTCGTGCTGTACAGCGTGTGCAGCGAGGCGTCGTTCGAGGCCGTGCGGCCCACGCTGCGCGGGCCCAAGGCCGGGCCGCTCGTGCTGGTGGGCACCAAGGCCGACCTGGGCGCCCGGCGCCAGGTGCTGCCGGCGCGCGAGTGGCGCTGCGCGTTCCTGGAAGTCACGGCCAAGAGCAAGCGGATGGTGGACCAGGTGTTCACGCAGGTGGTGCGTGAGATGGAGGCGCTGGCCCCGCCCGAGGCGGCGGCCCCCGCGGCGCCCACAGGCGCCCGGGATGCGTGGCCCTCCGAGAGGTTCATTGGCTAACGGGCGGCGGTTCATTTTTAAGGCGGTCATCGCTTTTCCGGGAGCTCTGAAGCTTAGGGTTCCTCCTCTGGCCTTCTTACAGAAAGTTGCCCAGCCGTACACGCGTGGTTACTGCGACACAGGGACTCGGAAGTGGTTACTGCGACACAGGGACCCGCACCGGCTGCAGAACTTCTGGGATCTCTGGCGAGAACTTTGCAACCCTTTTGCTCCATCCGCGCTAGAAGAAAAAAAAACAAAAACAAAAAAACCCCAAATCGAAGGTTTCCCCCTGTATGGAGAGCGGACTACCCTTTTCTTCAAGTGGCATTTGTTACAGGATTCAAAGGAAAAAAAAAAATGAACGCCTTCAAATGTCGCTTGGGATCGGGGAACACCAACTAAAGCATCAAGGCTTTGGATTCACTGAGGTTTTCGTGTGTTTCTCTCCCATTCACAGCCTTGAGCTGCGGCTGTAGTATTTTCCTCTCTGTGTCTTTCTAAATATAGTTATGACATACCCAGCACAGCATGGGCTCGAAAGGGGTGCTGTACACCCAGGGGAGGGGGCGGGGGGACAGCAACTGCGGCGCTCCCTTCACTTGTGTAACTGACACCGGGTCGATTGCTGCCTCTGTGAACTGAGTGAAAATAAAATGACTTTAGAAGCTGCTAGTGTTTTAAGATTGGTCTTTCCAGTACTTAAAGCTGCAGTTCTCAGTGTTTCCACATACGTAGTGTCTCTTTGCTTTTCAGTTATTTCTGGGGAGACAAGTTCGCGACTAGAGGCAAAATGGCACGGGGCCTCCCGGTTTTGCAAAAGTGCTCTGGGCAGTCAGTGGTTTTTCTTGTTTGGCAGAGAGGGGCGTTTTGTGTCTGAGTACCTGCATGGTTTCGGCTCGCTCGCCAAGCAGAAGCGAAACGTGTCGGAAGCCTTTTGTATCGCGTTCACGTAAGGATACAGGAGACTTTTTTTTTCCTTGCACGGGTTTAAAAATAGTATCGCTTTACACTTTTTAAAATGTGTCTTGAGTCGCTGGTGCTTATTTGCGGGAGTTAACCAGTTTACCTCACCCTCGGCAACAGAAGTTCCAGTTCAAAAAACTTCACCATTTGAACATCCTAAAAGGAATAAAAAAAGAAAGCTCAAAAGGATGCCTATGATCTGAAAGACCTTTTTGTTAAAGTTATCTATAAAGTGATGGTTATCCACGGGTCTTGGCACCTCATTTGAATAGTGGGCGGATTATGTTTTAACATTTTTTTTTTTAAATACACATTTTAGAAGCTAACAGAGCCTGGCAGCCCACTCGAGAGGGCTGGGCTGGGACACTGCCTGGCTTTCTCTCTCCCTTTCTCCCCAGGACATCGGGGTGGGGGGGCGTGGGTGGGCAGGGGAGCCTGGGAACCCAGCTCACTCCCTCCTCTCTCTGGCCCTCTGTCTTCTGGGGTCACTCCTTTGGCGCAGTGTCTCCTCACACCCTTTTTGGGGACCCTCATTTCTCTAAGGGGACATGTCGGACACAGGAGGAGGAGATGGGGGCGGCGAGCACCTTTCTGGCCCCGGCTGCCCCTTCCTTCCTCCTGCTGGAAAGGAGGCAAACCCCACGACCGCGGGGGTGAGCAGGGGGCCCCAAGGACTGCAAGCTGGGTCCCCTGGCAGCTGACCCCCCCACCCCCCATCGTGACTTCCCTGCCTTCCTGACCAGCCCCCTGCCTGTGCCGAGGCCCCTGGGGGAGGGCTTGTGTCTCATTCCCCTGGATATCAGGTTTAATCCAGGAAAAAAAAAATCACAAATAGCCATTTCTCCCCTTACATTCCTAGCCATGGGGATCCCACCTTCAGCGTAGAGCCCAGGGGTGTTCCCGGGGCGACCCATCACTAGGCCTGCAGGATCTGTGACCTTAGGAATATGTACGAAGCACACACACACACACACACACACTCACAGGCCTACACGCTGGATTTTATTTTCCTTCCTGCGTTTCTCATTTCAGATTTACGTACGTCACGCACGCGTTGCGTGTGGTCCTTCTCGAGTCAAGCGAGGCCTAAATAGCTCTAACGTGAACTTGTGAGCAGCAAGTATGACCCTGGTTCCGGGACTGTCATTCCTGGAGGTGCTGAGCCCAGCGAGGGACCCACGGGACCGTGTCGCTCGAACCTGGTAGCTCACGCCTCATGCTAAAATCTCGGGTCCCTCGCAGTCACCTGCCGTCCGAGGCTGGACGTGCGCTGTGCGCAGGCGCAGCGGAGCTGGGGTACGCGAGCCGGTCCCCAGAGCAGCTGACCGCTCGCTCCCCCGCGGACAGGGGTGACGCCTCCCCTGCTCCAGCACCCGGGTCTGGGCACACGCGTCTCTTGCCAGCGTGCTGTGGTTTTGCCGTGTATTATTCAGAGTGCTGGGAACGTGGAGAATGCTTCTGGCGAGTTGCAAATACTTGATACTCGATCTCTTCTGTGGAATGCCCGCTCTCCTCGCCAACTTTTTAAATTGTGTGGTGGGTCCCTTTCTCCTTGGTTCTCGATGTTTCCTTCTTCCTCTGGGCTGGGCGGCCTTTGAGATGCCCCCCTTCCCCCCACCCCGTGTTCATGCCCGTGTGCGAGGCCCTGCCCTTGCGTAGGGCCAGGGCCTGGTGACGGCCTAAGGAATATGACATGACAACCGTGATAGGACGCCACCTCCAAGGTCCTGTGACAAAACCACCGCTCTCTGAGTCTCTCTCTCTCTCTCTCTCTCTCTCTCTCTCTCTCTCTCTCTCTTTCTCTCTGCTCCTGTCCTGGGGACAAGGCGTGGGCAGGGCGGGTCCGGCCGAGGCTTCCGCCCTCCCTGCCGCCAGCGTCTGTCCTGTCCCCACGTCTTCCTGTGTCTTCCCTGTCTACACGACGTTGTCCTCATCTCATCTTAGAAACGCACCCATCTTCCTGGCTCGGGGCCTATCCTATCGGGGCCTGTGTTTTAACTTAGTTACGTCTCTTAAAGACCTGTCTCCAGGACAGACACGGTGTCCGGTGGCAGAAGTGAGACGCGGAAGAGAATCTGATGTGAGGGTCTCTCCGTCTGAAGGTCAAGAGCAGGCACAGCTAATCTGCGGCGATGGAAGTGACAGGGAGGCCTGCCTGGGTGGCGTCAGCTGTTGGCGCCTCCACTGTGCACAGAAGCCGTATCTCAACACGTTTGCTTCAAACACGACGGCCTTTATATTTGATTAGATATCTGTAGGAGAGTCGAGTCGATGTGGCATCTCTATTTTAAAATGTCGATGTTGAAATTGTGTCAAGATCCCAGAAATGACATCTTTAGCGACGATTCAAACTTAGATTTTTTTTTTTTTGAAGTTAGATGGTCACGTAAAAAAAAGCGTGAGACAGTTCACAGATTTCAACATCGTTTCAGTGGGGTCCTTTAGTAGAAAGTGCCACGGGCTCGCGCCCCTCCTGGGACAGGTTTTCTGTGTCACCGGGTGTGGACGAGCAGCTGGACGCCTGCGCAGTGCGGTCGGGCTCGCGCTACACCGGGGTGGGGTGGAGGCCCGAAGGGACGCGCCCGGGAGCGGAGCAGTCCTCCTGGCCACCGCCAGGGGGCAGGGCCAGCCCGGGGGAAGAGCAGCCGGCGTCTGATCTGGCCGGGCTTCCAGACCAGGGGACCCAGGTTGGGCTGTCAGTCCCCCAGAGAGCCTCCTGCAAAGCCTGGATGGGGGCGACTCCCGGGGCACCCCAACACCCCCAGAGCTTTCTCTACAGCCACGGTTTCTGTTCCCAGCAGTGTCCAGCTGTGTCCCACAGTCCCTGGGATCATGACCTGTCTGAGTGGCTCCCGAGGTGGCCACACCCTTCCCTGGAGGTGCTGGCCCCCAGGCTGGCTGGCCGGTCCCAGGACCTGGCTGGGATTGTTGGCCTTTGGAGGTCCCTGGGCTGCCACGGGCCCCTGGGTAGCACCTGGGCACACGGGAGAGGCTGGGCAGTCATCATCATTATGCCCTGACCCCAGGGACCTACCCGTGGGCCCTATGGCATCAGGACAGCGTCTCACCGTGAGTCTAGAAGTTCTCGAGGCAGCTCAGCCCTTGCTAAACGATGCTGGAACACGCTTGGATGGCTCACCCATCACCCATGAGGCCCTGCGGGCTGATGCTTGTTCCCTCAGGACCAGACTGGGGGGGCAGAGGTGCCAGACAGAGCTGTCCCTCCCCTGAAGGGGTGAGGGGAGCTGAGGCAGGCCCTCCCATGTGAAAGTGGGGCTCTTCTGCTCCTCGTTGGGTGGGGGGAAGGACTCAAGGGCCCCTGCACACAGTAGGGCCAGGTCTCTGTTCCAGAAGAGCTGGGTCAAGTTCAGAGCCACCAGAGGCCTGTCGGGGAGGGCTGACCAAGCTCATCCCAGGAGACCGGTCCTGCCCTTGAAGCCCCAGACTTCACCTAGCTCTGAGACACAGCCACCCTCCGGGTCCAGGAGCCCCTCGGCTGACCCTGCCCGATCACACCTGACCCAGCTGCCCTCCACCCTGTGATCCCCGTGACAGCTTCCCGGGCAAACACCCCCACGGTACTGGGCAGCCCCCAGCTTCGGCTCCTCCTCCGAGCAGCTCTGCCGCAAACCAAGATGAGTGCTGTTAGCAGGGCCAAGATCAGGCATGAGAGTGATGAGCTTTTATTGCCTGTCTGTGGGGTGGGATCGGAGTTACAACTGTCCCCCCACCCCGCTGAGCTCTGCAGCTCCAGGCCTGGGGTCTGGCGGAAGCACTGGGTCAGGTCTGCCCTTCCTTTCAGCAATTTGAACAAAGAGAGTCACCCCGCCCTCCACAGGTTGTAAAGGATTATGTGAGTGCAGACTGATGCCACCGTGTCCCTCTCAGCCTATCTGGTCCTCTAATCCCCCTCCCCGGGCACAGGCCATCTGGTGGCTCTGAACTTGACCCAGCTCTCCGGGAACAGAGACCCGGCCCTGCTGTGTGCATCAAAGCTTTTTTTTTGTGTACAAATACATCTATACCTATGAAGCAATCCTGCCACAGACACTGCTGTGGAAATTTGCATTTTTCACTTACTGTCTCGTCCTGGACACTTCCCCCCATCACTGACAATGGACCCGGCTTCTCTTCTGAATGGCCACACTGTCACGCATCATGTAATTGTTGGCCTTTCCCTCTTGTGCTGGATACTTTGGGGTTTTCCAGTTTTCCCTACAATGAGAATCCTTGTTTAGACACGAAATACATTTGTCCTGTGATTTCTGATCTGTCCATTCCCCGGAAGTAGAATCATGAACTCAGAGATCTCGTTCAAGGTGAGCCAGACTCTCGATCCCTTGACTGAGATGAGAAATTTAGCAGAAGCGCACGGTCTTCGGTTTGTCTGAGAAATCTCTCAGGTACTCGTACACTTGAGGAATCCAGCAAAGTGATTACGGACGTTACCAAGGCAACCGTTACCAATGAGACCAGCAAGCGGAGTTCCAAGTTTCCATCCATTATCTCCAAAAGCCATGGCAACAAGTTCTAAAGTCTTTGAAACATTGTAAGAACCTCTGTTTAAATCACAGATTCATTGTAACTGAGAAACGAACAAGTTAGTAACAATTAAGAATGTTCAGACCAGTCTCAGTTTTGCACCGAGAAGCAAGATGTATCCTCTTGTCCACGGTCGGATTGGACACCTTGTCGAATCAAATTCTTCGAGTTTTATCATTCAGAATGATACCTTTCCCTGCGTGATTTCTGCGGAAAGAAGACATCTTCAACTCTTTCTTAGGTTAATTATGTAGACTTTCATTTTTAAGGGCAGGCTCTAGAAATTCATTAGTTGGCCTTAGAAGCCAAAAGCAGCTGTGGAGCTCAACTTTACTGAGACAAAAAGAGAAAGAAATACAATCTTAGTAACATAAGGAGCCCATATAATTTTTCTTCTCCAAAGACTAAAAGCATTTTTAATGGATATTGCAAATATTCATTCCGAAAAGACACTCCAATTCATGACTGTGTGGCTAGGGAGGACAGTCCCCTCACAGCCTTGAGACAACTACATTGTTTATTTTTGATAACAATAAGACAAAAAAAATTAGCCTCTCAACATGTTTAAGAAACAGATTCATCGAGATGTCATTAGCATGCATTAAACTGCAGGATGTGAAGTATACAGTTTATAGTACATTTTCATATGTGTATATATACTCATGAAACTATCACAGTGATAAAGATGGTGAACATACCCATCATCAAAAGTTTGCTCGTGGTCCTTTGTACCCACCGCTCCTAGCCCTCTCTGCTCACACATCGCTGCTGGGCACCCTCATATGTGCTCTTAGCTGGACCAGTTAACATTTTGTAATGGTGAGACTGGTGGCTGCCAGGGGCTCTGACTCACAGCTCTGGGAGCACAATTTTGCACAGCCCTAGGCAGGACCATTGGGCAATAGCAGTGATGCCCACACATGAGCAAACCTGGGACCAGCCATCCCTCTGCTAGGACTGTGTCTTATTCGTACTCTAACGTCCATGCAAAATGACACAGGCACCAGCAAAAGTGTAGCAGCAAAATACTGGAAACTCCCTAGATGCCCATCGGTAGGCACCGGGAAATAATTGCCACGGTCCAGACAATGGAGTACTATGCATCTGTAAACGGGAAGAGAGTTCTCTCTGTTCTGATGTGGAAATTGCTCCAAGATATGATATAAAGGGCCAAGCACGTGTGTAGAGCAATGGGTGGCTTGTGTGTGCCTCTTCCCTTTGTGGGGGGGACCCCTGACCCTGACCTTGCCCCTCTTGTCTCCCCCCACCCCTCAAACCAGGAAGAGGAGGAAGCGCTCACTAACTGGCAACTGGGCAGAGGTATTAAGCCTCCTTCACTCTTATTTGTGAAATTTGTTCTTTCTCCTTCTGTCTTCAGTTTGTGGGTGGGGCTCTGTCCAAGGGGCGTCTGCCCAATCAATGGTGGTGCTCAGCCTTCTCCACACCAGCTTTTCCAATGATGGCGACGGTGACTTGATCTTCACCTGCCTGTCACCTGAGGTTGCACGTAGGTAGGTCATTTTATTGGGCCCCAACAACGTGATTATGCCAACAGTTTATACACATTACGCATGCGTGATACAAAGTATATGTGCATTTCTGTGTGGGGGTGAAATACACAGAACATGAAATGTACCATCTTTACCGCGTCTAAGTCATCGCTAAGTGATATTAATACATTCGCATAGTTGCGCAAGCATCACCACCCCCCAGCTCCATAATTCATTCCATCTTGTAAAACCGAAACTCTGTAACTATTAAATAATAACTGCCCATCCTCCCCTCCCCCAGCCCCTGGCGACCACCGTCCCTTCCTGTCTGTACGATTGTGACGACCCTCAGTCCTTCATCTAAGGGGAATCAGATCGGTTCGTCTTTCTGGGACTGGCTTATTTCACTCGGCATAATGTCTTCAAGTGTTACCCATGTCGTGGCGTATGGCAGGATTTCCGCTATTTTGAGACTGAATGATTAATTCCATTTAAATTCAGCGGAATTACAATTTGATTCTTGTACGTAGAGACCACGTTTTCCTTACGTACCCATCCATACATAGACATTTGGGTGGCTTCCGTGTTTTAGCTGTTGCGAATAACAGTGTTGAGCACGGGTGTGTACACTCCTCATCGTGGTCCTCTTTCTGCTTTTGGAATCATGCCCAGCAGTGGAATTGCTGGATCATATGCTAATTTTCTTTCTTTCTTTTCTTTTTTTTTTTTTGAGGAACCACCATGCTGTTTTCCACGGTCGCGGCCGCACCATTTACATTCCCACGAACAGTGTGCAATTTCCGCACATCCTCATCCACACTGGTGGTTTTCGTTTTGTTTTGTTTTATTTTTGCTAGTCGCCATTCCAGTGGGCGGGAGGGGGTATCTCATCGCCGTTTGAATTTGCATTTCCCTACTGATTAGTGATATTAAACATCTTTTCATGTGCCTTTTGGCCATGCCTATATTTTCTTTGGAGAAATGTCTACTCAAGTCTTTTGTCCCTTTTGAATCAGCTAGTTTTGTTGTTGTTGATGTTTAAAAGTTCTCTAGATATTCTGGTTTGCAAATATTTTCTCCCATTCTGCGGGCTGCCTTTTCACTCTGCAGATAGCATCCTTTGATGCACAAATTTAAAAATTTTTCATAAA
>PVKZ01009494.1:0-10875 GCA_004027375.1 Macroglossus sobrinus
AAGTTAAAGACAAAGAGAGAATCTTAAAAGTAGCAAGAGAAAACCAGTTACCTACAAGGGAGTTCACGTAAGACTGTTAGTTGGTTTTTCAACAGAAACTTTCCAGGCCAGAAGAGATTGGCAAGAAATAGTTTAAGTGATGAAGAGTAAAGAACTACAACCAAGATTACTCCACCCAACAAAGCTATCATTTAGAATTGAAAAAAAAAAAGAAAAAAAAAAAGAAAAAAACAAAGCTCCCAAGACAAGCACCAAACCAGTATTACAAGGACTGTTAAAGGGACTTCTTTAAAAAGAAAAGGGGGGAAGACATAAAAAAATGTGAAAAATAAAATGGTAATAACTACATTCTTGTTAATAATTACTTTAAATGTAAATGGATTAAATGTTTCAAACAAAAGACATAGGTAGGTGGTTGACTATATAAGAAAATAAGACCTTTACATATGCTGCCTACATGAGACTCATTTCAGATCAAAAGACACAAACAGACTGAAAGTAAAGAGATGGAAAAAGATATTTCATAAAAACAAAAATGAAAAAAAAATCTGGGGTTGCAATACTTATACCAGACAAAATAGACTTTAAAACAAAGGCTATAACAATACAAAAAAAGGATCCAGTAATCCCACTGCTAGATATTTATCTGGAGAAACCCAAAGCACTACATTCATATGTTCATTGCAGCATTATTTACAATAGCCAAGATATGGAAGCAACCTACCGTATATCAATAGATGAGTGCATAAATAAGAAGTGATACATATACACAATGGAATATTACTCAGCCATAAAAAAATGAAATCTTACCATTTGCAACAACGTGGATGGACCTAAAGAGTATTATGCTACATGAAATAAGTCAGAAAGAGAAAGACAAATAACTTATGATCTCACTTATATGTGAACTCTGGAGAACAGGATAAAGAACAGACAAAACAGAAACAAGCTCATAGATAGAAGGAGCATTTTGATGGTTTCTAGACTGAGCAGGGGATTGGAAGGATGGGTGAAATGAGAGAGGGGATTTAGAGGTACAAATTGATAGTTACAAAATAGTTATGGGGATGTAGAGTATAGCATGAGGAATATGGCCAATAGTATTGTAATAAATACGTATGTTGTCAAATAGGAACTGGATTTATTGGGTGATTACTTTGTAAGTTATACAGATATCTAATCATTGTGTTGTACACCTGAAAATAATATAATATTTCATGTCACCTGTCATTGAAAAACAAAAGTTATTACAAAAATAATATATTATACTATAAAAAAATAATAAAGTGAGGATTTTCCTGAGGACTGTGAAAACTGCCCCAAACATACACCTCTTTGTCTTTGTTATACTGCAATTGAGAAGTTGGGAAGGGTTGCCTATTCTGAAATTCTGACATACAGGCTAAGAAAACTGTCATTGTCCCAAAACAAAGAACCAGACAGTAGGTTGCATTTTAGATGTTAAGGTGGGAGAGCAGAGAGACACTGAGAGAACTGATTCTCAAGACCATGGTGCATGAAGCCCCTTCTGCTAAGGGTAGGGAAGCATCTCTAGAACAAGAAGAGACCCTGTGAGCACAAGGAAGGTTTTAATCTCACTTCCCCATGAACTTGCACTACTGTGGGAAGTGCTACTGCCCACATATGAGAGACAGTGATAATCAGCCTCGTCCTCAGGCTGGAGCCTGGAGATGATCAGCAAGGCTGTGTTGCCAGACTTGGAGCCAGAGAAGCGATCAGGGATTCCGGAGGGCCGAGTGTGAACGTTATAAATTAGAATTTTGGGGGCCATGCCTGAGCGCTGTTGGTACCAGGAGACATAATTATAACGCCCAATGTCATTGCTGCTGCCAGCACAGGAGATGGTGACCGTCTGTCCCAGAGCTCCGGACACTGAGGAAGGCTGAGTCAGAGCTGATTGGGCCCAAGATGCTGAAAAAAGAAAAAACACACTCTTGTGAGGTCAGCGTTAGGGCCCAGGTAAGCCTGAGGATCAACCCAGATGTCCCCATGGGCCCTTCCCTGGAGACCTCACCTGTGCCCTGAGAGAGAAGGCCGAGGAGGAGCAGAGCCCAGGTCATGGTGGAGAGGCCCCAAGAGAGTTCCTTTCTGAGCCCCCAACACTGGGCCTGGCTCCCCAGACCTGTCTTATTCCTTTCTCCTGCCTCAGAGGAGGGAGGAGCCTCCATGCAAATTTTTTTTTTGTACCTGCCTCTCCTCACCCCACTCAAATCTGGCACTTGATTTCAGATATTTCTACATCCCTGGATAGGAGAAGGTAGGTGAAAGGAAGAAAACATTTGACAAGTATGTTCTGAGGGACACAAACACATAATGTTTATACCTGATTTACAGGGGAGAAAGATCTGCTGAAGTCCTTCATGTACATGAGGTCCTGGACCTTCAGTGTCTCTGCTGTGAGGTGACTTTGTGTCTCTGTGACTGTCTTAAGCTGGGGACACACTCAGAAACACCATCATCTGGAGCCAATCTTCAGTGTCTCACTGCTGTTAGGAAAGTTTCTCTGCTTACACCTGGGACACATCTACTGTTGGAGGGTGGTGGGTGGTTGGATCTCCCCCAGGTGCAGCCTCGTCACCATCTTCACCCTCACTTGTTTGTGCTGAAGTCTCTGCAGCACCATATCCTACAGTCTGATCAGTTCCTCCCAAGTCCTCACCCGCAGGCCACACAGAGTATCTAGGTATACATGTGAGGAAGCCCATGGGGGGACCAAGGAGCATCTTTCAGAAGCCACTATTTTGAATCCTTCTCTGCTTCTCCCCATTCCGCCATTTGAATCTTGTACAAGTGACTTGTATTTTCTCAACTTCCAATTGTCAACATGAGAAATAAGGACTATATGCCCACTAGCTGTTGTATGTCACCTAAGAAGAGACTAATGAAAGAGGAAGGTGAAGGTCTAATAATGGCACATTTTTATGTCAGCAACAGTGATATTTACCATTAACTTTATATTATTCAAAGATGACATTCCATCTCTCTTGGCCTTATTGCTCTGAAAACAAAGATGTATTCCTGCTTGTTTTTTTCCACCTCAACATTTACACAGGCCAAGGTAAAATGATTTCTTAAACATTAGAACACAAAAGAAGCATTGTGTAAATATTTCTTTCTGTTTCTTTCCTTAAATCATGTTTAAAACTCTTGTTCTTCTTTCCTGTTTTTCAACTCCCAGCGGTTCAAAGTGATTTAATTTTTCACAATAAACACAGTTTTTTTTTAGGTTGAAGCTCCATTTATGATGCAAGAAGCATGTGCTACCTTCTTCCAGCATAAAATACAGCTCTAAAACCTGGAAAGAATTCATGGAGGCGTTATTTGAGTACCTAGAAAGTTAACCACACAAAGCAGATTGAGGTAGACGCTGGCATTCGAAATATCATTGAACAGTGGGTGAGAGCCCCATTTTTCATTCAAGGCCTGGAGTCAAGGCAGCTGGAAGGCTAGAAGGGGCACTAGAGAGACACAGACAGAGCTTCAGGATGTATTCCCTTGTCCACACTTTGGAATGAGAAAGAATTCCTAATGCTCAGAGAAAATTGAAGATATTCACATTTTATTTTCTTTTGTTTTTTCTCTCTCCATTTCCCATGCCCCAAGCCTCAGGTGAATCTCCTGTGTTGTCAGCAATGACAATGGTGGTCATGGACCTTGCCTTTCTATTTCAGAGCTGTTTCTAAGAGTGTGGCACAGAAACACATTGCTTCTTTTGCAGTTTATACTTCTGCCTCTTGGGACAGACATAGACACTGACACAGCAAGAAGTCATCAGTACAAGGTAACTAAATTGACAATTTTTTGTTGTTCAAAAAACCAAAAAAGGCAACACCAGGGAACAAGAAGTTCTTGGACGATTACACAGAGAAATAAGCTTAAGAAAGTCTTTCTGATGATTGTTTATTATTCTTAGTCTTCACTCTGAGCTGAGCTGGCACAGATTCTAATATGTTATAAAGATATTGGAAAAATATTTAAGAAATTGTCAACTACCTAGAACCCAAATGAGCCATCGCGTAGCTCACACTTAGACCCATCCAAATACCAAGTCAAAAGTTTTATAGATTTTATAGATTGAACTGATAGAAACCACACATTTCTGGGTAGAATTGGCAGCCTGTACTTAACTGGGCAGATTATCTGCTGAAACAAAAATATCAAGATAGGATTAAAACAGATCCATAGTTTCATCACATAATGTTGGGTATTTCTAGGATAAAATCCAAAATCATTTGCATATGGAAAACCAGGAAAACTCTACATAGAAATAACAATTATAGAATCTAAATTCAACATGACGGATACATTGGAACTAGGTCACAAGACTTTAAACCAGCTTTTTAAAAATAATGCCAGAAATATGAACAAAGTCTCTTGAAATAGATAGAGAGAAAGAAAGTGTCAGCCAAGAAATAGAAGATAAGATGAAACACAAACTAGAGTTAGCACAGATGAAAATTATACTAGATGGGACTAATGGCAGATTGGGCATTGAAAATAAAAGATGTATGACCTCGAAGTCATAACAATGGGAATTGACTAGTGTAAAACACATGAAGAGAAAATAAGTTTTAAAAAAATATATCACAAATGAATGTAGGACCAAGTAAACTGACCTAATATACATAGAATTGAAGTTTCTGAAAGAGAAGACAGAATGATGTAAAGAAACACATATATCCAGAATTTCAACCAACTCCAAGCACTAGAAATGTGAAGAAAACCACTTCAAGGCTCATTATCATCAGTTCTTATTTGTGTGGACACATTTCCAGATCCCTCTTTGGCTTCCCTCATTGATTATTGATTTATTACTAAAATGTCAACTAGACAAGTCTGTTCCCTGACAAACCTATCACATCTTTTCTTTCTCTCTCTCCCTCTCCCCACCTTCAGAACACAAACTCCAGTCACAAGAAGATTCTCACTCTGTTTGTCGTGGGTGAAATTGAGAGGATACACAACTATGTTTGTTCTTTACTAAACCGCACTAAAACTGTATTGAGTGCTATAGCCACACGTTAGAGTTTTATGTAAGAGACCAAGGAACAGGGAAGTAGAAAACAACACAAACTTGGAAGCCAGGATGCATGTTGACAAGTGATAATTGACTTAGACCTGACAGAGCCTCATCCCAAGTTTGCAATGGTTCCAAGCTGAAATATCAAATTTTCTTTTCAATCAGTTGTGAGTAGGAAGTGAGGAGCTGAGATAAATAAAAACATTAGAGAAATTAGGAGCTATTACATGTCCTCTCTCTTCCTAGTAGTGAGGGTGGTAGACCACTGCCCACCAGCTTTTCCCTGCACAGGTTTGTCCTTGGCAGAGGATGAACTCACTTCCCTGGATGAGGGGGGCCAGGCAGATTTGAGTCTGAAGGTGTCATGAAGAGAACCCTATGTGCCTCATGAATATTGTATCCTCTGCCACCTCTTTCCAAAGGTCATCTCCCACTGATACCTTTCTCTGGTAGGCAACAGATGACAGATTCATTTATGATTAACTGACATAACACAGGCACAAACATCTGTGTTACCATCCTGTAATGTTTGGTAGTGTGTGGCCTGGATTCTAACTTATAGTTCCCTGACTGTGCTAGGCTTGTCTTGACATAAGCCATTCTCCAGTGTTCCAACTGGCCAAAAATAATCTTTTTCTCTTCCTCCCAGTGAAATGATCTTGGGCAACCCCTAGAGTCCATGCTGAACTGTGTGACAAAAAATGTGGGCCTCTGATCCCCTGCTAATAGTTCTGCTAGAGAGCCAGGATCTGGCCACCTTCAGCAAGACCAGACCCAACTCTAGGATCTCTTTTCTATCTTCTCGTGCCTTGTCTGTTGTCTTCAGTTGGGGATCCAATAAATCCCAGGGAAGAGACTGAGCCTGAGCCACTGTTAGTGTAAATGTCTCCTGGGGCTTCACCTGATAGACACATTGTCCTTTTCTCACTCAGTTGTTGTGTTACTTGTTCCCACTGTCTCAATACTATGTTGTTTGGGGATGCAGACCTAGAAAGGTATGGGGAAGGAATAAAAGAAAACCAATAGAGGGATTAACACCGAAGTTAACATAGTAGCTAATTGGAGGAGTGGGATAGATGGATATCCTTTGAATGGATAGATCTAGCCAAGGGTGGATGTGGTTTCCATTTCTTCTTCTTATTTTCCAAAGAGTGAATCCTCATTTCATGCACTATTCTTTAAAAAAGACGCATTTCATAACAGAAAGAAAGCTGAAACATACCTGAATTCTTTTCTTTTCCTTAGGTACACAGACAATAACTCAGAACCAACACAGGATGTGGAGAGTTTTTGTTTCAAATCACAAGCACAAGGTGAAAAACCTTTTCTTGTAGATTTTTGGAGGTAATAGAAGCAGTCATCTAGAACATTTGACAAAGACACTGGAAAAAAAGAAAGAGCCAATAGCAGGATAAAGCTCCCTCACTCATTTGATGAAGCTGAAGCTTTGACCCCCTGGTCCCCTCTCCAGCATGTCCAGGACATGTTCAAACAACGAGTAGAAAAGAAAAGATGTTCCTCAATGGGGAATCCCCAGAGGTGCTAGGATGAGAGAACGAAGTCTTGACTGCCTCCTAAATATCTCTCTGAGAAAGAGTATTATATTTTTATTTCTTCATGTGAAGTGATGGGAACCTAAGATTTTCATGCCCTAGATCCTGAAAGAATCATTTTGGCTTTGGGAAGAAAAGACAGGAAAATTAATGAGATTCCATCAATTAATTCATGGATAAATAGAATGAGGCATATCTATACAATGTAATATTATTTGGCATGAGAAGGGATGAAATTCTGAAATATGCTTCAACATGAATGGACCTTGAAGACACTTTAATAAATGAGAGAAATCAAACACAAAAGGGCCACATAGTGCGTGATCCATTTATGTAAAATGTCCAGAATAGGTAAATCCATAAAGATGTAAAGTAAAATAATAGCTGCTAGGGGATGAGAAAAAAAGGAAATGGGGAGTTACTGCTAATGGATGAATTGTTACTCTCATGGGAATAAAAACATTCTGGAATTATAGAGTGTAATAGATGCACACATTTGTGTATATAGTAAAAGACCAATAAATTATAGACCTTAAAATGATGAATATTATGGAATGTGAATGTTGGTGAATACAACTTACTCTCAAATGATTCAAAAATGAATAAGTTATATGTGTGTTATATATGTATATTTATGAATATGTATATACCTATACATATATACACATATAAAACATATCTACACAGGTAACATATATACATACATATCTGTATCCATATATAAACTCAGAGAGAGATGAAAAATAAAGAAATACAATGAAACACAAATATGATAAAATATTAGTAACTGGTGAATCAACAAGAAGGATAAATAAGAGTTCTTTTATTATCTTTAAATTATTAAATTTGCAGTTACTTCAAAATAAAATAATAACAAGGGAAAGAAAGGAAAGCTTGAGTTTAAGAGTGAAGGGACTTGACTGAACTCAGAAGAGGTTTTGGTCTCACTTCCCCATGAACTTGGATCACTGTGGGAAGTGCTACTGCTTCTATACGAGTAACAGTAATAATCAGCCTCATCTTCAGCCTGGAGCCCAGAGATGGTCAAGGAGGCTGTGTTGCCAGACTTGGAGCCAGAGAAGCGATCAGGGATTCCGGAGGGCCGAGTGTGGACATTATAAATCAGGAGTTTGGGGGCCGTGCCTGAGTGCTGTTGGTACCAGGAGACATAATTATAATTCCCAATGTCATTGCTGCTGCCAGCACAGGAGATGGTGACCGTCTGTCCCAGAGCTCCGGACACTGAGGAAGGCTGAGTCAGAGCAGATTGGGCCCAAGATGCTGAAAAAGGAAAAAACACAGTCTTGTGAGGTCAGTGTTAGGGCCCAGGTAAGCCTGAGGATCAACCCAGATGTCCCCATGGGCCCTTCCCTGGAGACCTCACCTATGCCCTGAGAGAGAAGGCCGAGGAGGAGCAGAGCCCAGGCCATGGTGGAGATGCCCCAAGAGAGTTCCTTTCTGAGCCCCCAACACTGGGCCTGGCTCCCCAGACCTGTCTTATTCCTTTCTCCTGCCTCAGAGGAGGGAGGAGCCTCCATGCAAATTTTTTTTTTGTACCTGCCTCTCCTCACCCCACTCAAATCTGGCACTTGATTTCAGATATTTCTACATCCCTGGATAGGAGAAGGTAGGTGAAAGGAAGAAAACATTTGACAAGTATGTTCTGAGGGACACAAACACATAATGTTTATACCTGATTTACGGGGGAGAAAGATCTGCTGAAGTCCTTCATGTAAATGAGGTCTTGGACCTTCAGTGTCTCTGCTGTGAGGTGATTTTGTGTCTCTGTGACCCTCTCAATCTGGAGACACATTCGGGAACATCGTTAGTTGGGTGCCTACTGCCTCTCCTGACTCCATTCTGACCTGGCTCTTAATTCTAGATGTTTCTGCATCCCTGAACAGCAGAGTTAATTTGAGAAAATTAAAACTCTTTGATATAATTTTTCTTGCTCAAGACACACTGAAACCATTATTAGTGTCATCCTTGGATGTCCCTGTCTTTTCTACTCTGGGAGTCAGGGTGGTTCTTGGCTGGGGTATCCAGGGCCTTCCCCTTCAGGATATCTAGGAGTGAGGTGAGGGTAGGGTCTGAGGTTGCCTAGGAGAAAGCCAATCACTCTGCTGCCCAAGGACCACAGGCAAAGCTGGGATCTCTCATTCTTCTTTAGCCCTTCCTTGGTTCTCCTCAGATGAAATGAACTGTTTTGTATCTTTCTTTCCAATCTCTACAGTGTTTGAGGCCCAGTGACTTTTATTGTCACTTGTATAGGTAGAAATATTGGGACACATCAGATACAGGAAATCCCCTTTCTCCCAAGTCCTATTAGGAGAGTCTCAGAGTAAACACCTATTAAGACTTCATTCAGATCAGGGTGTAAACCAGAACCAGTGCCTTCCCCATTCTGGACAATTCTGCCCTCTGGTGGCCTCGGATGATGCAACCCAAGCACCAGAGAAGGAAGCCGAATGGGAGCTAGAAAAATCTGCTCTTCTCTCCTCTCCTCTTTTTTTTTTCCCTTCCAGCTCAGTACCAGGCAGGTGCCCAGATCCCTGATAAACCAGGTAGCTCAGGCTTTTCCCTGAGCACCACGGTGTTTGTCCCAGAGCATCTTGTCCTAGGCGTAATAATGCAGTTCTTGGCTCAGTTGAGGAAACATTAGATGTGAAATAAAATCAACTCCAATGGGACAAAGGGAAGACAGAATAGCTACCCACAATGTTGAAGGCAAAATATCCATGAAAGAGAGAGGGCTCAGTAGAATTGATCACCTCTGAATAAAAAGCAGAAAGCAGCATTCTTGTGTTGAGATTCTGGGAGGTGACAAGTCAGGATTGGCCAAAGGGCCCAACATCAAGATCTCTCCTCAGAGTGTGTCTGCCTGTCACATAGAACACAAAATGTTCTACATTATGCCCTCTATGTAGCATGTTGAGATACTCTCACTTCAGAGCTATGTGTCTTCTTGAGGCAAAATCTCCTCCAACCATAGAGAGATAATTAACCTGGTTTGTTCTTCTAGAAAGAGTTGGATTTTGAAAAAAGACAAATCAGGACTGTTTGATCCTGGCCAGAGTGGAAGTGGAAATGTCCTCAGGAAACAAATAAAAATGCTCTGAACAACCTATTTTAATGTTGTTGTTCATACCACATCACAGACATTTCCAAGAGCAAAGAGAGGTGATATCTTGGGCAAGGGAGAACAGAAAGTCATGGCAGCCTCTGGCATTGGGGGAGAGGAAATAGGTAGTAGGAGGAAGTGACAATTTTGTATCTGAGACAATGGTTTCATTGTTTATACTTTAAACATTTATGTGCTATATTACATTAAATGATTTAGATAATAATGTCCTTGGTGTGAGATAATAGTAAAATGGCCGTAAGTCAATGAACTGCTCAGAAATCCATCAGACTGGGCCTGTGGAGTGAGTAGACTAGATCCTTGTCTCCTTGGAAAACCACTGAGAGGTCCCCTGAATACATTCCAGATATCCAAGTCCTTCCCGCAAGAAGCAAACTTGTGATCTTCACGAGATTCTACTTTGTCCTGTTTCCTGTTCTATTAGTACCAGGACCCATTCAGAGACCACATGCTGCAGGAATCCCATTCTCATTTAAAATTGTTCTGTATGTGTGTGTCCACTAGATAAGATATGACATGGAAACACTAAGCATGACTGCTCCAAAGGAGCAAAAGACCACTTGCAGATAATATGATTAGTAACCACTAAAACCAAAGCATGCAAATTAAAAATATACAAATATTAATTCCTGAATTTTTATCTTTCATGCAGAAATAATTATAATGATTATTTAAACAGTAGTAATTAAAAATGTATATATAAAACATCTACAAGAGGTACAGTAGTAAATGAGTGGCCCCTGATCCTGAGATTCTATGAACACATGAAGCTAAGTAATTTCTGTGGTGCCGAGTCCCTGACTGCATCAAACAGAAAAACATTGGTGGATATTTTTATCATAGTGACACCTAAAACATTTCAAATCTTGTCCATCAAAAATGACCCTTCTGTCCTCATCTTAAAAAAAAATTTAATAGGAATACTATTGCATGATTTGATAAAATGCAGAAGGAAATTTCTACAGTCTGAGACTGAGACTCCACATACACAAGAAATAAAGTACGCTGGTAGTTCCAGAAAGGTCATATTAGAGAGATCCTGCTCAACCTGCATGTAGCTACTGGTTCTGGCTGTAATTATTACTATTATAAAATAGTACTACCTTCTCAAAAAGAAATTGTGAGAAAAGAAACACTAA
>PVKZ01009495.1:0-10926 GCA_004027375.1 Macroglossus sobrinus
CGGACACCGAGTCTCGGGATCCGTCAGCACAGTGCGGCCTTGACGGTGGACGCAGCTGCAGGTGGCCGCCCAGGTGCGAGGCTCGGACGCAGGCGCGCAACGGGAGCGCATGCGCCCTCTGCCGCCGGGCCCCACCGTGGGCCCCTGGCAGCTGGCCCGAGTGGTCCACACACAGTGACAGTCACGGTGACAGCGCCCTGGGAAGTGCTGTCCGGGCCCCTCCTCCTAAGGACGAACCGAGTCACAGCGCACCCGAGTGACCCGAGCCCGCGTCCCGGCTGGTCTCGGGAGCTGGGCTCCTGCGCCAGCGCCTCGCGGGACCCCACCGGGCGCACGCCGCCCCCCCCCCACGTGTGGCCGCCCCCCCCCCGCCTCCGTGCCACCCTCTGCGGCTTCCTCTGAACCACGCGAGGGCCTCCCCCAAGGAAGGGACGGGGTCGCTTGTGCAGACGAGAGGACTGCCAGGGCGGCCCCTTCCCCATCAGCTCGTCCTGAGTGCCCGACGGGCTCTCTGGAGAAGATTCTGGCATCTTGGGGGCCTGGAGGGAGCTGGGTTGGTGATGTCTGCGGTGACACAGGCGGAGGAATCCGGGGAGGAGCCAGTGCCGGAGTCCGTGGGGCGAGTCCAGCACCCTGGAGAGCTCCCGCGAGCTGGGACACCTGGGAACGCGCCCAGGGCGCTGGCGGTGCGCGCCTTGGTCTCCCAGGGCTGGGGGCTGCCGGGGGCCCCCAGGTGGGGAGCTGGTCCTGCCGTCCTGCGCCTCTGGCACCCAGGGCTGATGCCCGGGTGGGGGGGTCAGCCTTGGTGCCTCCCCTTCCACTGTGGAGCCGTGGCTGGGAGGCGTGTCCGCCGGGAGGCCCGCAGCCTGCCCCGCTTCCCTTGGTTTGCGGACGTGGGGCCCCAGTGGATCTGCGGTGGCAGGGAAATGACAGGGGGACCCTGGATGGACCCCTGCCCCCCACCCAGAGTCTGCGAGCTCCAGCTCTGAGGTGGGGCTGCCCCGTCCTCCACACTCCGCCCTGGAGGGTGAGCGTGCCTCACCCGAGGGACCCCTGGGGGGACGCGCTTGCAGCTCAGGCTCACAGACCCGGCCCAGCGGGGTCCTACACCCGTCCCTGCAGGCATGGAGCACGGCTGTCTGCGCCTGTGCGGGGTCCCAGCCCCCGGCTCCGCCCCGTGACGGACACACCGGCGGCCCGCCACCTCTCCGGGCGCGGGGCAGGTGCCCCCAGACCCAGCCAGGCCACTGTCCTCTGCTGCTGTTGAGAAGCACCCCGGCGCTTAGCCGGCCTCCTGGGGTGCTGCCGCCTCGGGCCCCCCCAGCTGCTCGGGGCCCCCCGCACAGCATCATACAAAGAAAGCCCCCCACGCCCCAGGGTGCAAGGCCGGGTCGCCGCCCAGGTGTGTGGGTGAGCGGGCGGTGGGCCCTGCCCACGCGGACACAGGCCAGGCCCCGCTCGGCCGCCGTCTGCTCCCCGCTCCTCCCGGGACCGGGGACGGCCACTCACGGCTGGCTGAGCTCGCGCTACGGGACCAGCCCATCAGAACCCTGTTCCAAACGCTGATATTTGCCTTAAAGTTCAGCTCTAAGTATAGAGCCGCCAGGCGTGTCACACACGGTTCCTTCGAGGTGCGTGTGTGAGGGCGCGCGGGGCGCCGCGGCTCGGGGCAGACTCCGCGCCCGCCCCACGTTCTGAGGCCGCCGTAGGGGGGCTGGGAGCGGGGAGGCCCACGAGGCCGGCCCTTCTCTGCTCCCCGAGGGCCCTCGTCCGGCCGAGCCCGGCCACCGCCCGGCCACAGGGATCCCGCAGCTGCGGGCACAGGGAGAAGCTGCTGGTGGCCGAGTTGCGAGGTCACATTGGGGCCTTCTGGGCGAGCTGGTGGGGCCAAAGTGGACAGTGGGCGCTGTGATGAAGAGGCGGCCGGAGCACAGGCATGCAGGGCCGCTCAGGGACGTCCCCCCGTGATCCTGGGGCTCGGCCTCTGCACCCCCCTTGCCCTGGCTGGGTCCACAGGTAGCTGACCGGTGGGGGGCAGCGGGAGGCTGAGCAGGCCCCCAGGAGGCCGTGTCCCCTCTTGTCCTATCCAGGCCTCACCCTGTGACCCTGGTCCCTTCATTCCGGAGACACCCTCTCGCCCAGCGATGTCCCAGCCCATCCCTCTGCCCCACCCCTGCCCCCCGGGGCAGCTGGGAGCGCCCCTTCTTGGTCCAGGTGGGGCTAGGGACCCCCCACCGCCCTCGCCCAGCGCTGAGTGGCAGGCAGAGTGGGACGTGCCCTCAGGGAGGTCTCCCGCGGATTAACTCAGCTCACTGGGGGCATCGATTTTGTCAAGGGTCCTTTCATCCTGGTGACAGCCTGGGAACCGTAAACAGACATTCATGTGTGCCTGGCCCGGCTCTGGGGGTGGGGCGGCCAGAGCAGGCCTGCTCAGACCGACTGCCACATGGTTGCTCACACTCACACGCTCACTCACACACTCCTTTACTCACACTCACTCCTCCTCACACGCATGCTCACTCCTCACTCCTCACATATTCCTCACTCGCTCACACACTCACACACTCTGCACACATGCTCACTAACTCCTCACACACTCCTCACATGCTCACTCACACACACACTTGGTCTTCACACACTTGCTCGCTCGCTCGCTCACCCACCGTCCCTGGAGGCTGAGCCCGGCCCTGCTCTGGGGCATGACATGGGTCCAGTGGAGTCTGGGCGTGGATGACGGGGAGAGAGACCCAGACAGATACCCCGAGCTCGAGCCCGTCCACACACCGGGAACACCCACAGCCAACGCCAGCAGGGCCTGTGGACCCCCTGCCACGTGACTCCAGCTGGCAGAGTTGTCACCGCCGGTCCCCTCTCCCACCTGCCACGCCTCTCATCTCCCCACTGACCACTTCCCGGGGCTCAGCACAGCCCTCTGGAGGCCCCGCCCCTCCCGGGAGCTGGGGACTCTGCTCCGTCTCCTGTCACCGCCACCCAGAGCTTCCCTCCTGGGTCTCAGCGTGGCTCCTGCAGTCCTGGTCCCCGCCAAACGTCCCCTCCTCGGGGAGGCTCCTCTGCCTACCTGGGCTCAGCCGCCTCCCTCCGCTGTCCCTGCCGCGCTGGGGTTGTCTCTGTGGCAACGCCACCCTCCTGGTGGAGGGTGGGGCTGTGCTCTCTGCGCGTGGCCCATGGGCCCTGCGGACTCACCTCTGGCCTGGCCGGGCACACCGCAGCACCCCCGGCACTGTGAGCCCGGACGGCAGGCGCTCACGAGGTGCCCGGGCCACGAGGGCCCCGGCTAGAGGGAGGGGCACGGACGCGCAGGCCCCCCTCCCATGCACACCGGACGTGAGATGGGGGGGACACGGATTGCGGGACACCTGCGCCCCAGCTAGGGCTGCTCAGGACGCAGCCATGCGCAGGGCTCCCGGGAGGTGGCGCAGGCCCCCCGGGTGTGGGAAGAGGCCTCGTCCCTCACGCTCTGTACTCGCTGTGGGCTGCGGCCACGGACAGCGCCCTTGCGGTCCTGTGACACGCCCCTGACCCCTGACCCCGTGTCCCCGCGTCTCCCCTGCCTGCGGGCCCTGCGGCTCTGTCGGAGCAGCAAGGTGCGGCCTTCGGAGGGCAGGGAGGACGGGGTGCTCCAGGGGCGGGGGGAGGCCCCCCTCCAATGTCCCGGAGGGTCCCCCGCGAGGCGGCGTATCGGGGAGCGCTCGGCGAGCCTGGGCCGACGCTTCGAAGGAGCCGGAGTTTGACAGGCTAGTTGAGTTCATCATTTTTTTTCCCATTAATAAAAATTAGGATAGGAAAGAAATTATCATAACCCACCATTGACGATGAAGCTTTCCATTTACTTCTCGTTCTGCCGGGCTTTTTTTTTTCTTTCTTTCTTAAATCAAAATGATTTGCGAGGAATACAGTGCATATTAAAACTTTTAACCTGGTACCTTCGCGAAGTCAAAAAAAAAATGTTCCCCACATATTACATTTTTAATCACACGAGTTAATTACTCTTCGGGGAGGCTCTGGAAATTCTGGGAAAGAAGAGGATTGCGGATTTCAAAGAATGAGACAGAAAGTGTCATTTTAATGAGAATGCAAATGAGAGTGTTCAGGTTCGGTGAAGGTCACGGCAGCTTAATCACCAAGTTATTATGGCCATTTATTGCCAGTAACAAATGAATATTAAAAGCTATTGTTTTAACAGATTAGACCTCCACATTATTATTATTTCCAAATTTCCCAGGCGTCTGAGGTGTGATCTCAGAACTATCCAATGCCCAGCGCCCCCCTACACCCCGAACCCCGCGTGCCCTGGGTCGGTCGTTACAGGTATGTGGGTGCATCTGTCCCCAGATGTCAGCCTTTTGGGGGGCGACTCTTCAGAGGCACTTGTGGTCCCGCGTCTCGTCCGCCGGGGGTCCCCGAGTGTGGCTGTGGGCAGCGGCTCTGTGTCTGGGGGGGCCGCCGGGCGGAGGGTGTGGTGGGTGGGGCTCTGGGGTGGCCGTGGGCGGGGCCAGGCCGGGGTCCGCGGGGGGCTGGACCAAGGCGGCAGACTCCCCATCACAGGACGGCGGGGCCTCAGATGGCGGGTCGCTGTCCACGCCCTGTGTTTCCTGGACACGGGCCCCAGGCCCGGCGCACGGGGTGGGGGCTCTGCGGGGTGTGCGGGCGGAGGGGGAGGGTCGGGGTCGCAGGCTGGCCCCGTGGGACCCCTGTGGGCTCGGCGCTCTTTGCAAGCTGGGCTGCACCACCGACTCCCCTGGCGTCCGGCCCCTCATCCCACCCCGGCACCTCATCCCACCCCGGCACCTGGCCGCCTTCCTGGGGAGCGCAGGGCGGGGCAGACCCTCTGGGTCCCGCCCAGACCCGCCCCTCCCGAGCCTCGGGCCCTGGCACACTGCGTCGCCCTCCAGCCCGGCCCCTGGCCTCGTGTCGCGTCTCCCAAACTGTCTGTTCGACGTGGGTGGCAGCCAGCGATGACACCCTCGTGTCCTGTGACACCCCTGTGGCCTCCATACAGGGCCGTCCACGTGCCGTCTTTATCAGGGAGCGAGAAGGAAACAGGGCTAAGAGGAAGGGGTCCCCCCCAGGTGTCCTGGGCCGTGGGGACCCCTCCAGGAGTGGGCGCCCTGCCGAGTGAGGCCCCCTACCGCTAGGGGTCCCAGAGGTCTCAGAGGAGGGGTGACCTTTGCTGGGGCCGTGTCTGAGCCACAGCCCAAAACCAGAGCAGGGCCTCTGGAGACCTGTGGGAGGGCACGGGCACAGGGGGAGCGGTGGCCGGTGGCCCAGGGGCCGCGGGGTCACATGCCGAAAACCATGAGCTGCTGGGGAACGGCGCCCTCCGAGACCAAGGCCCCAGGAGGCCGGGGCCCCGTGGGTGTGAGTGCCTGGCCCCACCCTCTCCTACCCCAACGCCTCCAGCCGGCATCCCAGTGCTGGGGTGGGGTCCACGGGGGAGCTCGGGACCCAGGGGCCTGGCTAAGGCCCCGACTCTGAAGTCTGCTGCTGATGGCAAGGGCGGCGGAAGGGTGACGTGGATCCGTCATGTGACAGTGTGACCTGTGACACCGCCCACGGGAGCTGGTGACCCCGAGCCTTGCAGCGGGGCAGAGGGGCGTCTCGGGCAGAGTAGATGAGTCTGTGCTGGGCCGGGGCGGGGGGGGTCTCTGTAGGGCCTGGGGTGGGGAGCAGGCCAGCCCCCTCGGGGAGCCCAGGCTCTCGGGGCCGCCAGCGATCACTGCGTCTCGACCCCACAGACCACAGGGAGAAGTCATTACGTGTCACAGATGCTGAGCTTTCGAAATCGCGTTATCTAGAAGCCGCGCAGCTTACGCACAGACGCGCGCGGGCTAAGCTGCGGGTAATTAATAGATTTACTTAAATCGGCCTCTGCCATCTGCATCCATCGCGGGCCGCAGCGTCCCAGGCGGGCCCCGAGTCGGAGTACCGTTGGTTTCTGGAAGGGGATCTGGGAGTCTCCTTGAGAGGACACGGGGACACCTGGGGCTGGACCCCCAGGCGGGTGTGAAAGGGCTGTGAGCAGGGCCGTCGGGGACCAAGCGGCTGTGGCTCGGTGCTCTGTCCACACCGGGACCGCCATGCGGTCACTGCCTGTCCCAGGGAGCAGGCCTGGGGACACGGCCGCCCGCAGACAGAGCGTCCTCGTGTCCCCGGCCGGTCACACGCCCCCGCTCAGTCCTGGGGGAGGCGCACAGCCCACGTGGCCTGCCGGCCCCTCGCCTGACGACAGCCGGCTGTGAGCTTGGCGTCGCTGGGGGCGTCCACGCCCACCCCGGCTGCAGGAATCGGGGCGAGTGCCAGGTGCGGGGCGCAGGGCCGAGTGACCGCAGAGGTAACCACGTTCGAGGTGTGCGGGGGGTTGACTGGGCACCCAAACTCTTCTGCTGACGTCCTGATCCCCGGCCCCTCGGTGCGTCTGTATCGAGAATAAAGTCCTCGGAGAGGGAATCATATTAAAATGAGGTCATGAGTGGGGGGACTCTGGTCCAGCATGACAGGTGGGGGGGTGTTCGTATGAGAGGAGGTGAGGACACACACACACAGAGGGACAGCTGCGTGAGGACACGGGTGGGGGGGGGACGGCGTCCACACGACAGAGAGGAGCCTGCCCTGTGGGCTGCGGGCTGGGGTTGCGGGCATGTGGTTGGTGCCTGTCCCCGCGGGCCTGGAGGGCCTGGCAGGGTGCTTGCAGGTGGGGTGGTGAGGGCGCCCCGCCCCCCACCCGTGGAGGCTGGCAGGAAGCCCAGCCGTGTCCAGGTCTCTCGTTCTCTCCCCTAAACCTGCTGGCTGGCTCCTGAGTTCACGGCCCCTCACAGACACGACGCCCACGGGTGCCCCCTTGCCACCTTGGCTCCCACACCGTCCCCCTGTTCCCCCAGGCCTGCTCAGCGGACCGGCCCCGCCCGCCGGGCGCGGGGGAGGTGACGGGGCGCCCAGGGGCATAACGAGCCGGGCCCAGGCCGGCCGCCCTCGCGGGCGCCTCCGCCTCCACATCCCAATGCAGTCATTAGCGCGCGGGCGCTGTCTGCCGCCGCATCGTAATGCGAGCTTAGGCTCCATTTGCCCGGAGCCGGCAAATCGCCGGCCGCTCTGCCCCGGCACACGCGCGCCTGCTCTATGGCCCCGGCGGGTCCCAGGGGCCCGCGCCGCCCACGCAGACGAGTTAAGCCGCGGTGACAGCGCGCCCCGCCCGGGCTGGCACCGCGTGTCCTAACGGGCACCGCGCCGGCCGGCGACTCGGAGCCGGGACAATCTGCATTTGCAAGCAGCAGATCGCGCCCGGGGACGCAAACGACAGCGTTGTTGCCGAGTCGGGCCCGTCCGGGTCCCGGCCACGCTGTCCCGCCAGCCCCGGGGTGCGGGCGCCCTCGGGGGTTGGGAGAGAAGCCTCTGGCTGTCGCTGCGTCCCTTTACGCACGTGGCCCCCAGGAAGCCGTGGCCTGTGGGGACGTGGGGCGTGGGGCGTGGCCTACGGGGATGTGAGGGCGTGGCCCGTAGCCGGTGGGGCGTGGGGCGTGGCTGGCAGGGGCGTGGGGCGTGGCCTGTGGCCCGGAGCTGCAGGCCGTTGTGGGGCGTGGCCCATGGCCAGTGGGGGCGTGGCCTGTGGACCGGAGCTGCAGGCCGGCATGGGGCATAAGGCATGGTCCGTGGCCGAAGTGGGGCGTGGAGTGTGGGGTTGTGGCCAGCGGGGCGTGGCCTGTGGCCGGCGGGGGTGTGGGGCGTGGCCCAGAGCTGCGGGCCGGCGAGGACCCAGCGGGCGCGGGGCCTGGACAGCGGTGCTGGCAACGCGGGGCTGGCCTTCCAGGGGGGCCCGGCGCCACGCGGGCCAGCGGACGGAGACGTGTGGGCCGCCTCGCGGTGGGCGGCCGCGGCCACCGGGCTCCCGGGGCGAGTGTGTGCACAGGGGCCCACAGAGACTCTGCCGTGAGCGGGTGCTGCGGGGTGACCCAGGACCCCAGAGTCCGGTGTGAGCCTAACCCCCCAGGGGCTTGGGAGTGAGGCCTCTGGGGGAGGGGGCCGAGGCCATCAGGTGGGGCCCGGTCATAGGACGGTGACCTTGCAGGAAGGGACACGGGGCCATGACCTCCGTGCCAGACGGGAGCGTCTGCACCCTGAGCTGGTCCTGAGCGGGGCGGGCCTCACCACCGGCCCCAGAACCGTGGGCAGTAACCGCTGTTCCGGCCGCCGGCCCGTGCTGCGGGCACCGCGGGTGCCCCTGTGACCCCACCGGGGCCCCCAGTAGGGGCTCCTCACATGCTGAGGGCCGAGAGGGTGCCCGGGACGCGGGTCTCCCCGGGGTGGGGGTGGGGGTGCGGTTCAGGCCCCTCGGCGAACAGCGAGGTCCTCGGGCCGAGACCCCTGCCCGGGCCGAGCGGAGCGTTGCTGTCGCTGCCTCGGGTGTCCGTGGCCCGACACACATGACGGCAGTGACAGAACGTGGACCCGCTCCGTCGGGAGAGGGACAGCGACGTGGGGCTGGGGGCCGCGGCCCTCACGGGGCCACTGAGCGGGAGCCCCCCTCCGCCCTGGGTCTGGGGGACGCCGTGTGGGCGGGGCCAGCGTGCACTGTCCCCCCCCCAGCGTCCTTCCCGCTCAAGGCTGGACACGCGGCCCGTGAGGGTCAGGGCCACCGAGAGGAAGCCCTTCCACTCCCCGGCTGCGGGACGCTCCTCACGGTGACCCTGGGTGGTCCCACTGCAGGACACGAGACCCTCCGGCCACTCCAGGGGCGGGGAGGGTCAGGAGCCGAGTGAGGGGGGCGGGGCGGCTGGGGGAGGGCGGCCGTGGGCGTGTCTCCGCCTCATTGGGTGGGCTGCAGGTGCCGCCCCGCTGGGGGCCTCGTCCCCCTGGCGAGGAGGCCCTCCTGGGCGGGGCGCCGGCAGCCCCCGGAGGTCAGCCTGGCCTTCTCCTTCGGGCCCGGGAGCCCCCGCGGGGACTCCGCTGCCGAGACGATTGACATCCCGTGTGGCTGAGGTGGCGCCTGAGGCACGGGGACCCAGCAGCCCCGATAGAAAGTTCCAGACGCCAGCAGGTAGCCATCGGTGACCCCCGCGTTTTAAAAATCAATGCGGCGTTTCTGGCGTTCCAGCCGGGGCTGCGACCTTATTTAGAGGTCGCGTGGCGGGGTCTCGGCGGCGCTGCTCGGGGTCGGGGTCTCGGCGGCGCTGCTCGGGGTCGGGGTCGGGTCCCAGGCCTCCCCTGCTGTGGAGGGCGGCACGTGACCAAAGCCATTTCTGCATGGCATGTGGGCCCGGGGAGGTGGTTTGGCTGGTGGTCGGGGGGTGTCCTGCCCTGCCTGGGGCTCTGTGGCTCTGGGGCTCAGTCTCCTCAGGAATTAGTGACAGCCACCACCTCGGGGCCCTGGGCGGGACGCGGCCGGCTGCCGGCAGAATCCATGTCAGCTGCCACGACCTCGGACACTAACATCCCTAAGCCTCCTCCCCCGTTCGTCTCTAAAAAGCGGGGTGGGTGGCACGGGGGAGGGTCCCGAGGGTGGCCTGTGACTCAGAGGGGACTGCCTGGCTTTTCCTTCAGGTGGGGTGTCTCACCCGGGGAGAGGGGCCCTGGTCCCTGGATGGGGACCCCCAGGGCCAAGTCACAGCCTCGAAGGCCTGAGATGCCCACACCACGAGCCTGGTCACAGCCCCGTCCTGGGCTGGCGGGGGGCTCTGGCTGGTGGGGGAGGGGCCGAGGCCGGGAGAGAGCCCTCAGGGAGAGAGGCCGGGCGGCTCGGTGGCTGCTCCCTGCCAGAGCGAAGCCTGCGGGGCCGCCTCCTGCCCCCGAGCCCCCCCACGCCAGGGGCCGCCGTGCAGAGTGCCCGCCCAGCTGATCCCTTCACAAAGGGTGCGTTGTGTGGCACAGGTGGCCTTGTGTGGGTCCCCAGAGCAGCTCTGAGACCAGGACGTGCGTGTGTGTGACCGGAGGGGACAGCTGGGAGGACTCAGATTGAGCGAGGGCGTCAGGGTCGTGGTCTCCAGTCACCACTGGGGATAGCAGGGCTTCACCCGAGGGCACCGAGGAAGCTGCAGGAGTGGGAACGTGGGGGCTTTGGCGCAGAGCTGGAGGCCGGCGGGGGAGGGGAGCCATGTGAGAGGGTAGCACGGGGCTCCCCGGGGAGCTGGGGTGGCCAGCGTGGGCACCTGTGTGGCAATGACATGGGGGAAGCTGGTGGTCTCTGTCCCGGCCCATAGCGAGGGGCCTGGAGCTACGGGCTGGCTGGGGGCCCAGGTCAGAGTCCCGGATCTATGGGTCAGAGTCCCACTGTCACGTGCGGTCTGGCCATTGTCCCCCGCCCGTCTGCAGGGCTGCTGGAGGGGCACGCAGGCTCGGGTGTGGGGTGGGCCCAGGGGCCATGTGAGGTCTCGCCGTCATGGCCAAGTACAGGAGCACAGAACAGCTGTGGCATCCTCGGTGCTGGCCACGGGGACGGGCGGTGACCCTCCCGGCTGTGGGGAGAAGGGCAGGAGCCCAGATGTCCCTGGATGTGGCACATGGGCCAGATGAGGGGGGGAGGCCCCTTACCACAACGGCGGTGTGGGAGACCCCTAGCCCGGGAAGGGCGTGATGCTCGTCCCAGTGACGTGTACAGATGTGTAGAAGGCCCCTTCCAGCGCCGCTTAGCTCAGCCCGACTGCTGTGCCCGCCTGGAGCAGCGTCTGGCGCCCTCTCCCTCAGGTGGACACCCCCCGGTGTCTGCACAGAAGGCCTGTCACTCCCGGTCTCACCTTCCGAATGTCCCCTGTCCACGTTAGACCACCATCTTGCCACCCACTCAGCCCTGCGCTCAGCTCTCAAGGACCCCACGCTGGCCCCAGTCACAGCTCACAGGTCACCCCAGGCTGTGCCCACCTCCTCCAGGCGGGGCTGGGAGGGCAGTGCTGGGTCTTATTCCATCCAGAATGTTCC
>PVKZ01009496.1:0-10873 GCA_004027375.1 Macroglossus sobrinus
GTGCACTGCGGGGGCCCTGGCGCACTCAGGGTATGGTTCGTGGCTCACCTGAGCCATGAACCCAGGACCTTCTGCGTGTAAAGCAGGCGTGCTAACCACTACACTATGGAGCCACACCCACTCAGTATGTTTTTTAATTGATGAGAGAGCGGGAGCAAGGGAATAAGAATCTGCATAGTAAAAGGTGCTGTAAAAAAAGTCTAAAGACTTGTTTTAAACCATGAAAAAACATTGTGTTCATATTACAAATGATTAGTTTATTCGATATATAAAGAGTCCCTACACATCAATAATAAAGGCCAGTAACCAATAACTAAAAAGCTTCTTTACAACAGAAGAAACCGTTAACAAAATGAAAAGGCAACCTGCTGAATGGGAGAAAGTTTTTGCAAATCATACATTTGATAAGCGGTTAATATCAAAAATATGTAAATTAACTTATATAACTCAGTAGCAGAAATATCATACAAGATCTGAATAGACATTTTTCCAAAGAATACATACAGGTGACCAACAGGTACATGAAAATATGCTCAACATCAGCCATCAGGGAAATGCAAATCAAAACCACAATGAGATATCACCTCATACTTGTCAGAATGGCTGTTATCAAAAAGTCAAGGTGTTGGCATAGATGTAGAGAAAAGGGTACCCTGATACACTATTGGTGGAATTGTAAATTGGTGCAGTACGGAAAACAGTATGGAGGTTTCTTACAAAATTAAAAATAGAACTACCATGTAATTCAACAGTACTGCTTCTGAACATTTATCTGAAGAAAATGAAAATCATTTGGAAAGAGATATGCACCCCCATTTTCACTGCAGCATTATTCACGGTAGCCAAGATAGGGATACGACCTAAGTGTCCATTGCTGTTTAGATAGAGAAGATATGGTATCTATATATACGATGGAATACTATTCGACCGTAAAGAAAGCATGAAATTTTGCCGTTTGTGACAACATGGATGGGCCTTGAGGGAATTATGCTAAGTTAAATAAGTCAGAAGAGGAAAGACAAATACTGCAATATTCATGTGAAATTACACACACGCACACACACACACAAACACACACACACACGCACTGATAGCTACAGAGAACAGGCTGGTGGTTGCCAGAGGGTTGGGAGAAAACAAAATGCCATGAAGGGGGCCAAAAGTTACAGACATTTTTATAAAAGTAAAAATAATTTTACAAATAAAAGCAATGAAAAATTACAAAGAAAAATACGGGTTGTTTCGGCAATATAAATATTTATCTGTTACAAAATGTATCACAGACAAAAAGTGACCAGCAATGAGCAAAATAGGAAAACAATGCATGTTTTTAATGTGCTAGATGCTTTACATGTACACACTGTCTTCCCCCGGTATCCGTGGGGGATTGGTTCCAACACACCCTGTGGATACCATAATCTGCTGATACTCAAGTCCCGTGTATAAAATGGTGTACTATTTGCATATAACCTATGCACATCCTCCTGTGTACTATAAATCAATCATCTCTGGATTACTAACAATACCTCATACAATGTCAATGCTGTGTAAATCATTTAAGTAATAACAAAAAAGTCTGTAAATGTTTGGTGTAGATCATCATAGGCCTGGCTGCATAGTACACATTAGCAACAACATAACGTTTTCCCCCCCAATATTTTAGAACTGTGGATGCAGAACCTGTGGATACAAAGGGCCAACTGTTTGCTTAATCCTCATAAATCTTCTGAGAAATATAAAGTTTTAACCATACCATGGAGAAAGATGAAATTGAGGGAAACTAAGAAATAGCGGCATTCAACTAATAAGAGGCCAGGGTGTAATTGAACTCAAGCCTTTCTGATTTCAAAGTGTTTTGTTTTGTTTTGTTTTGTTTTTGTTTTTTTCCCATCACCAAACCATGCTGCTTCTGATTAGGGATCATCTGGTATTAGCAGAAGTACAACTATGCTTTACTAGTCATCAGCAGCAATTACCTGAAATGTCCACAAGATGGAAATGTTGAATAAAAGTAGGCATTTTCTTTGTGCAACTAATGCTATACTTTCCAAGTGGAATATTTAAAAAGATGTAATCTCTTTTGCAGTAGTGATTTTTTTCTTTAGTAATTTGTTATATAACCAGCTAGATAGAATGTTTTAAATGTCCTTTAATGTTCCTCTGTCATTATAGTAAGTAATATCACTTTTTATGTACTAGGTAATGTTCTAAATACTTATATACATAAATTTAAAATTTTTCTCAACAAATAATAAGATATTTGCTGTAATAATATTCACTTTAGAAATGGGGAACTGAGCATAGGTGTAATAAATACTTAGAGTGGCACAGCTAATGTGGAGCTGGAATTCAACCTAGACAGTTGTTATCTTTTTTGAAAAAAATGTGAGTTTGTTTTACCAGTGTGATTCTGTTTATGTAAGTTTTACCTGTACATATATTTAAGAACACTATATTTGTAGTGATCTTATTTGCTGGATATCTCCTGGATTATATGCCCCCTTATTTACAAATTAAATGTACATGGAGAAAAACAAGAATGATATGTCTTCAAATTTTCCCTAAGAGTTAAAATATTAGTGGCCAGAATTTCACTCTTAGGTACAAAAGACATCTGAGTTCCTCTCTTGGGAGTTCAGACTTTCTCACCCACACCCTTGTGTTTAATGTTATATATCCTAAGTTGTCCACATTTTATTGTGGAAACATTGACCTCAGGAAATGCCTTCTTTATTACTCTGTGACTACCTTAGACATGTAAGAAAAAGTAAATAATTCAATAAAAGCATATGTTTTCTTTAGTTGCAGAACTTGAAGTGAAAACCAGAGAAAAATTAGAAGCCGCGAAAAAAAAAACAAGCTTTGAAATTGCGGAGCTTAAGGAGAGATTAAAAGCAAGTCGTGAAACTATAAATTGTTTAAAAAATGAAATCAGGAAACTCGAAGAAGATGATCAGACAAAAGAGATATAAACAGTTCTGAAGAGAACTCGATAATAAGCTAAACTGCACCTGGACTTTAAAGGAGAAATGGCTGGCAAATGTCATGATGTTTCCTAGAGGAACTGCATCTGTAGTTGTTGACCACAGATCTCTCAGCAGTGGGGTCAAAGTATTTGTACTTGTCAAACAGTTTTAATTGAAATATATGTGTATAATAAGAAGAAATGCCGCATAGGCATTTTATCAACCCATTTTAGGGTAATTCTGTGATGTTAATAAGCACAATTAAAGTTTTATTGCATTGTATGTATCCCTTATCCTTTTGGCAGGCATCAGAATTTCATTATAAAATATAACTTGCAGAAATATTATATTTCCCTGGTAGTGGGAATTAGTGGTAAAATAATGTTTGTATTTAATTTCTTAAGTTCTTACCTGCCTCATTCTGATTTGTTTGTATCTGATATGTCCAGTACCCAGTAAATGCTCAATACATGTAGTTTACAGATGCTGTTCCTGCCTGCTGATGCGTTTCTTCCTCTTTCAGGCACGTAGAGCTCTCATTACGATTAATGTATCTTCATACTATTGTGATTACACGTCTCTTATTGGCACCCATTGTAGCATACAGAAGCTCTTCGATGGCAAAAATCGTATCTTAAGTGTTGTCCTGCCTATCACAGTGTCATTAGTTTTCATGTGGACAAATTTAATCCCTCATGCATGTCCCCAAAACACGTAGGAAACGCTGTAATCGGCTTCACATACTACCCCTAATTTCTCTACCTTTTTTCTCCTCAGCCTCTTCTGTTCAAATTCACATGGTGAGCCCTCTACTTCTGGACTCACCTAGTATAATTTGACCATTCATTAGTACTTAATCTGAGACCACGATGTCTCAACCATCTTGGCAACCTAGGGACAACAATGGATAGGAAAGTATTTTGGAAAACATAAGTTACAAAGCTTCTAAAAATGTCAAACATGCTGCAACAACATGGATGAACCTAGAGGGTGTTATGCTAAGTGAATAAGTCAGAGAAAGACAACTGCCATATGATTTCACTTATTTGTGGAATCTAAAGAACAAAATAAACGAACTAACAAAAACTCAGATACAGAGAACAAACTGATGGTTGCCTGATGGGAGGGAGTTTGCGGGGCTGAGTGAAAAAGGTGACGGGATTAAGTACAAATTGGCAGTTGTGAAAGAGTCCCGGGGAGGTAAAGCTTAGGGAATAGAGTCCATGTCATAACTATATATGGTGTCAGGGGTGTGTAAGACTTACTGGGAGGGACTCTTTGTAAGTTATATAAATGTATACCCACTATCCTGCACACCTGAAATGAATATAATATTGAATGCCAAGCATAATCGAAAAATAAACATTTTTTTATATGACAACCATGCTTATGCCTAATGCAGGGCATATATTAACTCTAAAGTCATAACTACCACCTTAGCACTTTAAGATAATTTTTCTTCATGGTGGATTAGTTACTTTTTGCTTTGTTGCTTTATTTTTTAAGTTGTGGCCTTTATAAGCATTATGGAGGTTGTGCAAAGGTCTCTGTGGTCTGAAGCTTCTGCCCAGGACCCTCTGGGGGTTGGGAGAGTAGGACTTCTAATTGTGCCAGGCGTTATTCAGCTCGCTTCTACCTCATTCTGCTTGAGGAATCTTGACATGAGAGATCATCCATCCTTCCATTATTCTAGTCAGATTAGCCTCCAGGTTCATAAAACTAAAGTTCATGGAGTTAAAGTATGGCTTCATGCATGAATGAATACAAGAGTTCAAAATATGTCATCAGGGCTCAGTCTTATCCTCTGTCATCTCTTATTTCTGTGTCGGCTTTAATCTAAGTAGGATCTTTCCTGAATATGCAGAGAACTCATAACTCAAAAGTAAAAAGATAACCCCATTTAAAAATGGGCAAAGGATTGAATAAGCATTTATCTAGGGCCAATGAGCACGTGGGATGCTCAACGTGATTAAGTCAGGAAAATGCAAATCAGAACCGCAAGATACCACTTTAAGATACCACTAGGATGACTATAATATAATAATTTTAAAACGACAAATTGGTACCGATAGGGAGAAAGTGGAACCCTCCTACATTGCAGGTGGGAATATAAAATGGTAAAGCTACTTGGAAAAATAGTTTGGCAATTTTTCAAAAATCTAAGCTTAGTTACCCTATTGATCCAGCAATTCCACTTCTAAGTATGTACCCAAGAGAAAAACATGTTCACACGAGAACTTGTACACGAATGTGGCGGAATTATGCATAATAGCCAAAAAGGTCCAACCCAATTATCCATCTACTGATGAACAAGTGAAGGGTGGTATATCCATTCATTGGGATGTTATTCAGCCAGAAGAAGGAAATAAGTACTGATTCAGCTACAACATGAATGAACCTTGAAAACATGCTAGTGAAAGAAGCCACACACAAAAGCCACAATACAGTGATTCTATTTCTATGAAATGTCCAGAATAGGCAAATCCATAAAAACAGAAAGTTGATTACTTGTTGCCAGGTGATGGGGAGAAGGGGAGTTCCATTTGGGGTGATGAAATGTTCTGGAATTAGTGGTGGCGATTGCACAATCCACAATCTTGTGAATGTACTAAAAATACTGAATTGTACATTTTTTTAAAATGAGTTATTTCAATAACATTTCTAAAAATTTAAGTGGCAAATTTTGTTTAGCATTTAAAAAAATTTTAAATACAGGTACTCGAGTTCTGTTTCCCCATTCTTCTATAAGTAAAAGAATATTTATCAAGGATTAATTGCTTTTGAGAGAAAGACTAAGAATAATTAAAGGAGACAGCTAATTAGGCAGCTAACTTGTTAAAAGAAGATCAAAATGTAAGTCTCATTTTTCTAAACAGTATGGTAGGTAGATAGTGCTGCTTGCTATCTATCTATATTTTACAGATTGATTAAGACTAAGCTAGGTGTTGACCCAAGTGGTAACGTGGTTCAGACTAGTAATCTACAGCCTTTCTGAAAGCCTCAATAATAATTATTCTCACGTTCAAAGCATTAGCTCATGCCTGAATACTTCTCAAATCTCTAACTAAGAGTAATTTTAAGACTATATCAAATATGAACATCAGGTGGCATGAATGCAAAACATTGAGATAAGAATCTTGCTCACCATTAGTAACATGTAAGAAAGTTCTGGTGTTAAATCATTGGATAGAATATTAAATTTGAAATATCTTGTAGAAGATATTACAGGTACTTATTACTTAGCATAACCGCCAAAGTCTCCAGTTTCCTTTTTTAATAGTAATAGACTTTAAACTATCAAGATTGAAACCAAAGAAAATGAGGTACAGCTAGAAAAAGAAAATGAGTAAATATTTTTTGGAGTTGGAAACAACTTTTAAAGTACAACGGGAAACCCAGAAATCATAAAGTTCTGGATCTCAAATTGAACGAGTTTAAGAATCTCCTGAGATTTGCTTTAAAATACAGTCAGTCACATGTCGCTTAACAAGAGATACCATCTGAGAAATTCATCCTTAGGCGATCTCGTTATTGTGCAAACACTACTGAGTGCACCTACGCAAACCTAGACGGTATAGTCTGCTACACACCTAGGCTCTATGAGATAGCCTATTGCTCCTGTGCTACAAGCCTGTACAACATGTTACTGTGCTGAATACTGTAGGCAGTTGTAACACAATAGTAAATACTTGTGTATCTAAGCATATCTAAACATTGGAAAAGGTACACAAGATCTAGGAGACTGCTTCTGGCATAACAGCATACTGTTTTACAGCAAACTTTTTTTTATAGAGTATACTCTAAAATGACAATTAAAAAGTAGTCTAGTATATATATAAACCAGTAGCAGCCATTTATTATCATTATCAAGTGTTACATACTGTGAATAATTGTACGTGCTATACTTTTATATGGCTGGCAGCGAAGTAGGTTCGTTTTCAGCAGCATCACCACAAACACGTGAGTAATGCTCCCACCTTACGATGGCTATGACATCACTAGGCAATTGAAAATTTTCAGCTCCATGAGAATCTTACGGGACCACTGTGGTATATGTGGTCCATCGTTGACTGAAACATGATTACGCGGAGCATGACTGTAGACATGTTTATATTAGTTACATGAAAGAACAAAATTCAACCGATTAAATTTGAAGATTAAATTGGCTTTATTAAGCATTTCATGAATCAGGCAGCTTGCAACCCAGCAACTAAAAGGGCACTCAGAGGGGTTGTACAAATGGAAGGTTTCTATAGGAAGAGTGCGGCAAGGGAGCTGTTAACAAAGGAAAATAAAAACTTCATTTTGGACCAGGACATCTTTGGAGAAGCAGAGAAAGGCAAGGTTTTTATCATGCAAATTACCACTTCTTTCTAGGGAGGAGGGGAAATAGAGAGGGCCCATGTGACAGATTACCTCATTGGTGTTGACCAGAAAATTACAGACTGGTTGATTAAGATGACATTTCTGGTGAAGGTGGAAATGCAATTAGGTCATGAGCTTCAGCACAAGTGATGCCATTTGGGGCCTGCGGTTTTCTCTAACACCCCAAAATCAATAAAGTCAACTCAATAGGAAAATGGGCAAAAAGTATGATCAAGTAATTCAAAAAAGAAAAAATGCAAATGGTGGTCGATAAGCGTTTGAAAAAATATACTACAAGTAATCAGAAATGCAAACTAATGCAAGATCATTTCTTATTCATCATTGTGACAAAGATTTCTAATACAGAATGTCACGAAGAGTACTCATTGCATTGGTACTCATGCATTGTTGGTGTGCATAAAGATGAACAGCAATTTAATATCATGTATCGCAATTTTAAGTTAACCTATCATGTAATCAAATAAATGTACTGCTAGGAAACACACTCATATGTACATAAGGATGTTCCTTGTTTGTAATAGCGAAAAATAGATATAAACTAAGTGCTTATTTATCTATATCATCTATATCTATATCTCTATCTATCTATCTATCATCTATCTACCTATCTATCTATCTATATATACACAATTTAACATGAGTACTTGAATAGTAACAGGAGTTACTTTTAAGGAAAACACTGAAATTGGAGTGGATATTGGAGGAAACCAGTAAAGGGTGAACAAAACCTTTTCCATTTCTGCATGAGAATTTGACCCTTGGTTAACTTTCCAGCTCTGTTTCTCAAGGCAACTTGATAAGGATAGTGTGTCAACCATACTGTTAGGCAACAGTGCACATAGAAGAGATGACCCTGTTTGCTAAACTACATCTGTAGTGAGAGAACTATCAGTCCCTGGCAGGAAGTCACCTTTAGCCTTCTCTGAGTGCTGTGACTTGAGTAACTGCCATGTCTCTCACAGAAGCCCTGGAAACTATACCTATGAAGTTGTTACAAGAGATATCAGCTCCTGTAGGGAGTGAGGCCTTGTGAGCTTCCATGCCCGCCTGATGAATGCCTTGCTTCCTTGAATCTAACTGCACTGCTCAGTGGACTGCTGCAAGGACTCCCAGGAGCACTCACCTCACCCTGGTAGAGATCTGTGATTCCTGTGCTGTACCAAAGGGAGTATCCCGGTGTGGTCTACCGTTGGGAGTTGATGTGTAATTGAACCTAAGAAGACCTCCCCTATGGGCATAATTGGAAAAGCTTTCATGGCAAATTAAAAATATATTTGTAAGTTAAAAGTTAGTTTATACACACCCTCCATTTCAACCAATCAAATCTTCATGCTATTCCTTAAATGTACCCTGCACTCTCCCATCCCTCATACTCTCCATCTTTGTCCTTTATTAATATGTTTCCTTCCTTCCAGGCCCAAACTCCCCTTTCCCCACATCCAAGTGAGCTCACCTTCCTCTGAACTACCATAGAGATTGACCTGTTTGCTTCTCTTTTGTGTTTTATTCCACTCACCTGAAAAGGGAAAATGGGAACTGATGCTCTCCCAGGTCCAGCTGTGAAGCTATGATGTTAACCCTATATTCATATTACCATCTTTCAGACTTTTCACTCTTGGTAAAGACGGGGAGTTAGTTCCGTTTCTCTGGATAATTGTATGTAAAGCTCTTGGCGTGCCAAGCATATAAGAAGTGCTCAACGGTAGCTGGCATTTTATTGTTTTTTGCCATTTAACTTCCAGTGCCCAAACTGGATCTATTCTACACTGAAACACAAGTTGAGTTGAGATTTTTGGCTTTCCCCTCCATCTACTCTAGCCTGCCCCAGAGCTAGACACAGAGTCTTGCCCAACTGTGTCCCGAGATATCACAAATAATCACACATAAATCAAAGGTGAAAACCTGGATTTGAACCTAAAAGGGGAGCTTTCATGTGGTTCTACTTATGCTGGAGTTGTTCCTACACTCAAGACTTTGAGAGATTAGACACATAGTATGTTTTTATTGAGGTTTGTTAACCAGAACTAAGCTATTTTTATATCTCTAAGAGCCACCTGAATTCCAAGAACTGCCCTGTCCAATCTTCTAGGATAGGGGATCTGCAAACATTTTCTGAAAAGAGATATAATACATACTTCAGGCATTGTGGCTATACCGTCTGTCACTGCTACTCTACTCTGCTATTATAGCATGAAAGCAACCATACCATACCTGAACAAATGAACACTGTTGTGTATACATTTAATGACACAGAAATTTGAACATTGTATTTTTTAATTTTAATGATATTGCCAAATTTTTCCTATCCCCTGGCCAACTCTTTGACAATATCTTAGGTGAAAAATATTTCATTGTTTTAATTTGCATTTCTAAATTCTGAATGAGATTGAGTACCTTTTCATACACTTACTGGCCATTTGCATTACTTTTTCTGTGAAATGTCATGTGACTGGTTTAATTTTTGCCTTTTCACTAAATATTATAATGTGAAGGTTGCCAAGAGAGTGAATCTTGAAAGTTCTTCTAACACACATAAAAAAAAAATGTTGTAACTTTCTATGGTGAAGGATAGACTTGAAGTAGGTCAGATAGCGTTAGGATACCCCCACCCTTCTGGAAATGGCTCTGGAAGTGTTTCTTTTCTTCAGACCTCCCCAGTTTTTGCCCCAGAAAGCTGGATAATCCAGCTCAGACACTGTCTTTGGCTAAGGCATGACCTTTGGCTAATTATAATATCACTATAATCTCACCTGCATTGCAAATATGATGGCTCCCATTATGCATCTGACACCATGACTGTTCTGGAAACACCACATAACTAAGAAAACGGGATATTGATCTCCTTGCCTACTGGGAGGAGACGGTGAGGCTAAATCAGTACCACATTTACAAGAACCTGGTCTGAACTCTCCAGCAACAAATACTGTGGCGATCATTTTACAGCATATGCAAGTGTCGAATCGTGACATTGTACACCTAAAATTAATATAATATTGTATGCTAATTACACCTCAAAACATATATATTATATAGCATTGTCGACATAAGGAACATCCAAATAGTTTTTATGAGTTTATTTCAGCTCAAATTGATGGCAATTGCTACAAAGCAAGATCTCAGTTGCACCGGAAAATGAGTTTTTCAGTTTCTTTTAAGCATTGAAAATTGAGGGAACGTAAGGAAGATACATGAGGGTGGGAGAATGCAAGGCAGGAATTAGGTTACAAGATTATGTGTTATCTTGAGGGTTCATATCTCCTTCGAGGGGTATTACTTCTGGCATTTCAAAGGTGTATTATCCTACATGCCAACGGATAGGCCTGGCTTAAAACCTTTCTCTGAAGAAGTGATAGGCCGGGGGCATGACTACCCACCATGACCTGCCCGGTTAGGAATGTATGATTTATGAAAGCACCACTTCTCATCCACAGCATGAACTTTATCTAGAAAATGACATACAGCAACATCATCACTAGGGACTGTATGTTATTCCATGACTGCCATAATTATTCTTTAATTAT
>PVKZ01009497.1:0-10867 GCA_004027375.1 Macroglossus sobrinus
TATAAGTGATATCATGTGATTTTCAGCTTTTCCTGTCTGGCTTATTTCACTTAGCATGATTATCTCGAGGTCCATCCATGTTGTCACAAATGGCAGTATTTTATCTCTTATTATAACTGAGTAATATTCCACTGTATATATGTACCAGTGTCTTTAGCCAATCATCTACTGTAGGACACTTCAGTTGCTTCTATGACCTGGCCACTGTGAATAATGCTGCTATGAACATCAGTGTGCAAATATCTTTTTAGATATGAGTTTTCAAGTCTTTGGGATAAATATTCAGTAGAGGGATTGCTGGATCATATGGTAGAACCATTCTTAGTGTTTTGAGGAACCTCCATACTGTTTTCCATAATGGCTCTACCAATGTGCAGTTCCATCAGCAGTGTATAAGGGTTTCTTTTTTCCGCATCCTCTCCAACATTTGTTATTACTACTCCTGTTGATTGTAACTTTCTAAGAGATGTGAAATGGTACCTCATTGTGGTTTTGATTTGCTTTTCTCTAATAGCTAGCAATGTTGAGCACCTTTCCATATATTTGTTGGCCATTTGTGTGACCTTTAGAAAAAAGTGTCTCTTCGGGGCCTTTGCCCAGTTTTTGAATAGATTATCTGGGCTTTTTTGTTGTTATTGATTTGTATGAGTTTTGTATATTTTGGATATTAGACCCTTATCGAAGGTGTTGCTTGCAAATATATTTTTCCATTCAGATGGTTCTCTCTTTACTTTGTTGTTGGTTTCTTTTGCTGAGCAGGAGTTTTTTAGTCTGATGTAGTCCCATTTATTTATTTTTGCTTTTACTTCCCTTGTCTTTGAGGTCAAATTCATAAAATCCTCTTTAAGCCCAAGGTCCTTCCATTTAGTTTCTATGTTTTCTTCTATGCATTTTATTGTTTCAGGTCTTATATTCAGGTCCTTAAGCCATTTTGAGTTAATTTTTGTGTGTGGTGATAGACAATAGTCTAGTTTCATTTTTTTTGCAGGTCACTTTCCATTTTTCCCAGCACCGTGTATTGAAGAGGCTTTCCTTTCTCCACTGTACATTTTTGGCTTTTATGTCAAAAATTACTTGCCAGTGTAAACATGGGTTTACTTCTGGACTCTCAAGTCCATTCCACTGGTCCGTGTGTCTGTTTTGCTGTCAACACCATTCCATTTTGATTATTGTCTCTTTGTAGTATAATTTGAAGCTGGGCAGAGTGATGCCTCCAGCTTCGTTCTTTTCTCTCAGTATGGCTTTGGCCATTCAGTCTTTTGTGCTTCCATACAAATCTGATGATTTTTTGCTCTGTTTCTTTAAAAATGCCAATGGGATTTTGATGGGGGATTACATTAAATCTGTATAATGCTTTAGGTAATATGGTCATTTTAACTATCTTGATTCTTCCAATCCAAGAACACAAAATATCTTTTCATTTCTTTGTACCTTCTCAATTTCTCTTAATAGGGTCTTATAGTTTTCATTATATAGGTCCTTCACATGTTTCATTAAGTTTATTCCAAGGTATTTTATTCTTATTGCTGCAATTGCAAAAGGAATTATTTTTCAACTTCTTTTTCTGACACTACATTGTTAGAGTATAGAAACACTGTGGATTTTTGAACATTGATTTTGCATCCAGAAAATTTACTGTATTTGCTTACTGTTTGTAGTAGTGTTCTTATGGAGTCTTTAGAGTTTTCTATATAGAGAATCATGTCATCCACAAGTAGTGACAGTTTGACTTTTTCATTTCCTTTATGGATGCCTTTTATATCTTCCTTTTGTCTAATTGCACTTGCTAAGACCTCCGATGTTATAAGAGTGGCAATAGTGGACAGCCTTGCCTTGTTCCTGATCTTAGAGGGAAAGTTTTTAGTTTTTCACCGTTAAGTATAATGTTGGCTAAAAATTTATCATACATGGCTTTTATAATGTTAAGGTACTTTTCTTCTATAGCGATTTTGTTGAGTGTTTTGATCATAAATGGATGCTATATCTTGTCAAAGGCTTTTTCTGCATCTATTGATGTGATCGTATGATTCTCATTTTTTTACTTGTTTATGTGGTGTATCATATGAATCGATGTACATATGGTGAACCATCCCTGTGCCCCTGGGATGAAGCCCACTTGATCTTGATGTATAATCTTTTTAATATGTCGCTGTATTTGGTTTGCTAGTATCTTATTTAGGATTTTTGCATCTGTGTTCACGAGAGATATTGATCTGTAGTTTTCTTTTTTTGTGTTATCTTTACCAGGTTTCAGTATCAGAGTGATATTGGCATCATAAAATGAGTTGGGAAGTATTGCCTCCTCTTCTATTTTTTGGAAGAGTATGAGGAGAAGAGATATTAAATCTTCCCTGAATTTTAGGTAGAATTCACTGGTGAAGCTCTGTGGTCCTGGACTTTTACATTTTGGTAGGTTTTTGATGATTGTTGCAATTTCCATACTGCTGATCAGTCTATTTAGATTTTCCAGTTTGTCTTGATTCAGTCTAGGAAGGTTGTATTTTTCTAAGTACTGGTCCATTTCTTTTAGGTTATTAAATTGGTGTTATATACTTTTTCATAGTATTCTTGTATGATCCTTTGCATTTCTGCAATTATCAGTCGTCATTTCCCCTCTTTAATCCCTGATTTTGTTTTTGTGTGTGCGTGTGTGTCTTTTTTCTGTTTTTTTTTTTTTTATAGTGAGTCTAGCCAGGGGTTTTCAATTTTATTAACCTTCTAAAATAATCAGCCCTTTTTTGTATTTATATTTTTCTATCTTTTGTTGTTGTTGTTGTCTTCAATTTTTTTTAAATTTCTGCTGTAGTTTTGATTATTTTTTTCCTTTTGTTGACTTTAGGCTTCATTTTTTCTTCCTTTTCTAGTTTTTTAAGATGAAGTGTTAGGTTGTTTATTTGGACTCATTCTTGTGTTTGGAGATAGGCCTAGAATAATATGAACTTTCCTCTTATGGCTGCTTTTGCCATGTCCCAAAAGTTTTGATATGTTGTACTACCATTATCATTTCTTTCTATGTATCTCTTGAGCTCTCGTTTTTTTCTTTTCTAAGCCAGTTATTCTTCAGTTACATGTTGTTCAGTCTCCATGTATTAGTGGTTCTTTCTGATTTCTTTTTGCAGTTGATCTCTAGTTTCAAAGCATTATGATCAGAGAATATGGTTGGTATGATTTCAACTCCCTTATATTTGTTGAGAGTATCTCTGTGTCCCAGTGTGCAGTCGATTCTTGAAAACGTTCTATGTGCACTAGAGGAGAATGTATAAACAGCTGTTTTGGGATGGAAGGCTCATTAAATGTCAATTATGTCCAGTTGGTCTAATGTGTCATTAAAGGATGTTATTTTCTTATTGATTTTCTGTTTGAATGATCCGTCAATTTCCGACAGTTTGGTATTTAGATCCCCTACTACAATAGTGTTTTGGTCTGTTTCTCCCTTTAGTTCTGTTAGTAATTGCTTTACATACTTTGGGGCTCCCTGATTGGGACCATAGATATTAATAAGTGTTATTTCTTCTTGGTCCATGATTCTCTTTATTATGATGATGTGTTTCTCAGTCTCTTTCTTAATCTTTTTTATTTTGAAGTGCATTTCTTATGATATTAGTACTGCTACTCCTGCTTTCCTCAGAATGCCATTCCCCCCCCACACACACTCCTGGCTGCCTTGAGAATTCTGTTTTTGTCATTGATTTTTGATCATTTTAATACAATATGTCTTGGTTGAAGGTCTTTTTGTGTTGAAATAATTGGTTGTTCTGTTGACTTCTTGAATTCCAAGCTCCAGCTCATTCCTTAGATTTGGGAAATTCTCATCAATTACATGTCTGAAAATGCTTTCTAGTCCCTGCTCCTTTTCCTTCCCTTCTATAATGTCTACTGTTCTTATGTTTCCTCTCCTGATGGAATCAGCTAGTTCTTGAATTTCTCTTTCATTATTTTTCATTATTTGGTTTCTCGTTTATTCCTTCTAATTTAATTCTAAATTTATGTCTTCAATATCACTGATCTTTGTCTCCATTTGGTCAACTCTATTTCCCATGTTTGCTATTTCATATTTCATCTCTTGCAGTATGTTCTTCATCTCCAGAAGATCTATTCTTTTCTTTTTGAGATTTTCAGTCTCCTTGGTCTGCTCATCTAGTTGTTTATCCAATTCCTGAAATTGTTGACATGACTCATGTTAGAATTCACTGATTTTTTTTAAAGAAGTACTATCCTGAATTCTCTGTCATTTAAGTCACATATTTCTATGTCTGTAAGCGTATTTCTGGAGATTTTTCTCTTTCTTTCTGAGATGCCTTGTCACCTTGGTTTCATGCTCTTTAATGTACTATTTCTCCACCTGGACTTCAATGGAAGTGTATTCTGCTATTTTTCCAGAAAGAAGATTTATTATATAAATGTCTCTCTTTTGCCTGCTGCAAAGAAGGCCCTTTTCTTTTGGTTTCCTGTAGGTGGCATCTAAGACTCTTTGATCTCTGATTTATATAAAGTCTTAATAATGCTTTTTAAATTTTCTTGTAGATATTTAATGACACTCACTACCCTCAGTTTCAGTTCCTGTCAGTATTAGCAACAGTTTTGGTAGTATTTGCTGAGATTCCTTTGGGGCTCCGTGGTGTTTGATCTCAGAGAGTATGGGGGGAGGGGTCTTTTGGCTTGGGGGTTGGTGATTGGAGGTTATGACTCAGCCTCAATTTTGAAGCCAAGGCTGGCAAAAATCAGCTGTTTTTCCTCTGCAGACCCTTCCCGCTTCTCTGCTTTCTGCCCTGATGACTGGGCCCTGCAGCCACGGGGAGCTCATAACTTTCCCAGGCAGGGCTCTTCAGGGAACTCGTCACACAAACTTAATGCTCCTCATCCCCTCCCCCTCCTCCTGCAGGGAGCTCCAGAGGCTGCGAGAGATAGCTTCTCTGTTTCTCCCAGTCCACACCTGACACACAGTATTCTGACCTATGGTAGCTCTTATGCGCAGATCCTAAGCTCAGATGTACTGGTGTTCAGTTTGGGTATTTTTTGTTGAGGTTTAGATGGTCAGCTTATTGTTTCAAGGGGAGAGATCTGGGGATGTCTCTTACTCTGCCATGTTTCCAAAGATTTATCGAAAGTAAGGTTCCGAGTATTCTCATGCAGCCACTGTGGACCTGCTTTCTTTCATCCTTGTATCCAGAAAATTCCATTTATCTTTCAGCATTTAGCTTAGGTATAATTTTCTGTGGAGTACACTTCCATGGCAACTCAGGCAGCTTCTGGGTTAATGAAACCTCCTTGGACTATCACTGAATTTATCGCAGACCATTGCTCATACATAATCTTTCTGTATCTACTTGCTCTGGACTATGCTCTGAACCTGTGTAAATTCTAGACTAGCTTATAAGTATAGGCTTAGGAGCAGCAATCTGGGTGGAAAGGACTGTGCCAATGAGGGGACATTTTTGTGCTGCACTTTGTAAAAATATTTTTAAAAAATCAGCTCTCCTTAGCATTACCATTTAAAGATCACTGCTCTTCTGTCTTTGTATCCATCTTGATTCTCCCCTGTCTCTTTTTAAGAAAAAAAAATTATTCTGTGTTCCATCTCTACAGAGCTTGACGAATTTGGGCAATGGCAATGAGAGTGACTACTTTTGGATTGGTTCTTCCTGTAAAACTCACTGATGCAAATAGATCAAGCTGTGTTTCTTTCCATAAGTCCACAATCAAGCATACTTCTGATTTATGATCTCTTACTTGTTCAGTCTTGTGGTCCTTGTGTGAAATTACATTGGCTGTCACACTGAAGGACTGAAAGAGACTAAGGCAATGCAAACATAAAACAGGTCCAGGAAGGAGTAGATGTGTGTTTTCCTACTCCTCCCAGTAAGTACAGCTAAAAATCCTGGACATTACATATAATTAAACATAAAAAAATCTAAAAGGTGTAAGAAAGAAGGCGTCGGGTGGTGGACTGAGAGTAATAAAGAAGCTGCCTATCCCAGCCACTGCAGGAAGAGGAGGAGGGGAAAAGCAGTGGCAAGCTTGTGCTGTGAGTTTTCAGAACATGCCTGCCTGGGATAAGTGTGAGCTCCCCATGGCTGGCTGGCTGGCTGCAGGGCCCAGTCATCAAGGCAGAAAGCAAAGAAGTGGGACAGGACTGCAGAGGAAAAAAACAGCTGATTTTTGCTGACTTCGGATGCAAAACAGAGGCTGAGCCGCAGTTCCCAACCCCAACCCAGAGGGCCCCACCCCCTATACCCTCTGAGACCTATCACATGGAGACCGAGGAAATCTAAGCAAATACTGCTGAGACTGTCACTGACACTGACAGGGAATGAAACTGAGGGTAGCGAGCATAATTAAATATCTACAAGAAAATTTAAAAAGCATTATTAAGACTTTATATAAATCAGAGATCAAAGAGTCTTAGATGCCACCTACAGGAAACCAAAAGAAAAGGGCCTTCTTTGCAGCAGGCAAAAGAGAGACATTTATATAATAAATCTTCTTTCTGGAAAAATAGCAGAATACACTTCCATTGAAGTCCAGGTGGAGAAATAGTACATTAAAGAGCATGAAACCAAGGTGACAAGGCATCTCAGAAAGAAAGAGAAAAATCTCCAGAAATACGCTTACAGACATAGAAATATGTGACTTAAATGACAGAGAATTCAGGATAGTACTTCTTTAAAAAAAATCAGTGAATTCTAACATGAGTCATGTCAACAATTTCAGGAATTGGATAAACAACTAGATGAGCAGACCAAGGAGACTGAAAATCTCAAAAAGAAAAGAATAGATCTTCTGGAGATGAAGAACATACTGCAAGAGATGAAATATGAAATAGCAAACATGGGAAATAGAGTTGACCAAATGGAGACAAAGATCAGTGATATTGAAGACATAAATTTAGAATTAAATTAGAAGGAATAAACGAGAAACCAAATAATGAAAAATAATGAAAGAGAAATTCAAGAACTAGCTGATTCCATCAGGAGAGGAAACATAAGAACAGTAGACATTATAGAAGGGAAGGAAAAGGAGCAGGGACTAGAAAGCATTTTCAGACATGTAATTGATGAGAATTTCCCAAATCTAAGGAATGAGCTGGAGCTTGGAATTCAAGAAGTCAACAGAACAACCAATTATTTCAACACAAAAAGACCTTCAACCAAGACATATTGTATTAAAATGATCAAAAATCAATGACAAAAACAGAATTCTCAAGGCAGCCAGGAGTGTGTGTGGGGGGGGAATGGCATTCTGAGGAAAGCAGGAGTAGCAGTACTAATATCATAAGAAATGCACTTCAAAATAAAAAAGATTAAGAAAGAGACTGAGAAACACATCATCATAATAAAGAGAATCATGGACCAAGAAGAAATAACACTTATTAATATCTATGGTCCCAATCAGGGAGCCCCAAAGTATGTAAAGCAATTACTAACAGAACTAAAGGGAGAAACAGACCAAAACACTATTGTAGTAGGGGATCTAAATACCAAACTGTCGGAAATTGACGGATCATTCAAACAGAAAATCAATAAGAAAATAACATCCTTTAATGACACATTAGACCAACTGGACATAATTGACATTTAATGAGCCTTCCATCCCAAAACAGCTGTTTATACATTCTCCTCTAGTGCACATAGAACGTTTTCAAGAATCGACTGCACACTGGGACACAGAGATACTCTCAACAAATATAAGGGAGTTGAAATCATACCAACCATATTCTCTGATCATAATGCTTTGAAACTAGAGATCAACTGCAAAAAGAAATCAGAAAGAACCACTAATACATGGAGACTGAACAACATGTAACTGAAGAATAACTGGCTTAGAAAAGAAAAAAACGAGAGCTCAAGAGATACATAGAAAGAAATGATAATGGTAGTACAACATATCAAAACTTTTGGGACATGGCAAAAGCAGCCATAAGAGGAAAGTTCATATTATTCTAGGCCTATCTCCAAACACAAGAATGAGTCCAAATAAACAACCTAACACTTCATCTTAAAAAACTAGAAAAGGAAGAAAAAATGAAGCCTAAAGTCAACAAAAGGAAAAAAATAATCAAAACTACAGCAGAAATTTAAAAAAAATTGAAGACAACAACAACAACAAAAGATAGAAAAATATAAATACAAAAAAGGGCTGATTATTTTAGAAGGTTAATAAAATTGAAAACCCCTGGCTAGACTCACTATAAAAAAAAAAAAAACAGAAAAAAGACACACACGCACACACAAAAACAAAATCAGGGATTAAAGAGGGGAAATGACGACTGATAATTGCAGAAATGCAAAGGATCATACAAGAATACTATGAAAAAGTATATAACACCAATTTAATAACCTAAAAGAAATGGACCAGTACTTAGAAAAATACAACCTTCCTAGACTGAATCAAGACAAACTGGAAAATCTAAATAGACTGATCAGCAGTATGGAAATTGCAACAATCATCAAAAACCTACCAAAATGTAAAAGTCCAGGACCACAGAGCTTCACCAGTGAATTCTACCTAAAATTCAGGGAAGATTTAATATCTCTTCTCCTCATACTCTTCCAAAAAATAGAAGAGGAGGCAATACTTCCCAACTCATTTTATGATGCCAATATCACTCTGATACTGAAACCTGGTAAAGATAACACAAAAAAAGAAAACTACAGATCAATATCTCTCGTGAACACAGATGCAAAAATCCTAAATAAGATACTAGCAAACCAAATACAGCGACATATTAAAAAGATTATACATCAAGATCAAGTGGGCTTCATCCCAGGGGCACAGGGATGGTTCACCATATGTACATCGATTCATATGATACACCACATAAACAAGTAAAAAAATGAGAATCATACGATCACATCAATAGATGCAGAAAAAGCCTTTGACAAGATATAGCATCCATTTATGATCAAAACACTCAACAAAATCGCTATAGAAGAAAAGTACCTTAACATTATAAAAGCCATGTATGATAAATTTTTAGCCAACATTATACTTAACGGTGAAAAACTAAAAACTTTCCCTCTAAGATCAGGAACAAGGCAAGGCTGTCCACTATTGCCACTCTTATAACATCGGAGGTCTTAGCAAGTGCAATTAGACAAAAGGAAGATATAAAAGGCATCCATAAAGGAAATGAAAAAGTCAAACTGTCACTACTTGTGGATGACATGATTCTCTATATAGAAAACTCTAAAGACTCCATAAGAACACTACTACAAACAGTAAGCAAATACAGTAAATTTTCTGGATGCAAAATCAATGTTCAAAAATCCACAGTGTTTCTATACTCTAACAATGTAGTGTCAGAAAAAGAAGTTGAAAAATAATTCCTTTTGCAATTGCAGCAATAAGAATAAAATACCTTGGAATAAACTTAATGAAACATGTGAAGGACCTATATAATGAAAACTATAAGACCCTATTAAGAGAAATTGAGAAGGTACAAAGAAATGAAAAGATATTTTGTGTTCTTGGATTGGAAGAATCAAGATAGTTAAAATGACCATATTACCTAAAGCATTATACAGATTTAATGTAATCCCCCATCAAAATCCCATTGGCATTTTTAAAGAAACAGAGCAAAAAATCATCAGATTTGTATGGAAGCACAAAAGACTGAATGGCCAAAGCCATACTGAGAGAAAAGAACGAAGCTGGAGGCATCACTCTGCCCAGCTTCAAATTATACTACAAAGAGACAATAATCAAAATGGAATGGTGTTGACAGCAAAACAGACACACGGACCAGTGGAATGGACTTGAGAGTCCAGAAGTAAACCCATGTTTACACTGGCAAGTAATTTTTGACATAAAAGCCAAAAATGTACAGTGGAGAAAGGAAAGCCTCTTCAATACACGGTGCTGGGAAAAATGGAAAGTGACCTGCAAAAAAAATGAAACTAGACTATTGTCTATCACCACACACAAAAATTAACTCAAAATGGCTTAAGGACCTGAATATAAGACCTGAAACAATAAAATGCATAGAAGAAAACATAGAAACTAAATGGAAGGACCTTGGGCTTAAAGAGGATTTTATGAATTTGACCTCAAAGACAAGGGAAGTAAAAGCAAAAATAAATAAATGGGACTACATCAGACTAAAAAACTCCTGCTCAGCAAAAGAAACCAACAACAAAGTAAAGAGAGAACCATCTGAATGGAAAAATATATTTGCAAGCAACACCTTCGATAAGGGTCTAATATCCAAAATATACAAAACTCATACAAATCAATAACAACAAAAAAGCCCAGATAATCTATTCAAAAACTGGGCAAAGGCCCCGAAGAGACACTTTTTTCTAAAGGTCACACAAATGGCCAACAAATATATGGAAAGGTGCTCAACATTGCTAGCTATTAGAGAAAAGCAAATCAAAACCACAATGAGGTACCATTTCACATCTCTTAGAAAGTTACAATCAACAGGAGTAGTAATAACAAATGTTGGAGAGGATGCGGAAAAAAGAAACCCTTATACACTGCTGATGGAACTGCACATTGGTAGAGCCATTATGGAAAACAGTATGGAGGTTCCTCAAAACACTAAGAATGGTTCTACCATATGATCCAGCAATCCCTCTACTGAATATTTATCCCAAAGACTTGAAAACTCATATCTAAAAAGATATTTGCACACTGATGTTCATAGCAGCATTATTCACAGTGGCCAGGTCATAGAAGCAACTGAAGTGTCCTACAGTAGATGATTGGCTAAAGACACTGGTACATATATACAGTGGAATATTACTCAGTTATAATAAGAGATAAAATACTGCCATTTGTGACAACATGGATGGACCTCGAGATAATCATGCTAAGTGAAATAAGCCAGACAGGAAAAGCTGAAAATCACATGATATCACTTATA
>PVKZ01009498.1:0-10866 GCA_004027375.1 Macroglossus sobrinus
GTGATAAAGCAATGAAAATGAAATCTGGTGAGAGAGGCTGCTGGGGTATCTAACCTATACTTTTTTAGATGGGGCTGGTCAAAGAAGGCTTCGACAGGGAAAAGTCATTTAAGCCTAAGGACAGTCCCCACCTGGAAACGCCATACTTGGGCTCTGCCATCAGTGTGCACATGTTCCTCTCTGGGGGCTCTGACTGGGTATGGGGAGTGTGTGTGGGGGGCTAGGTGGCCTGTCTCTCCTCTCACTTGCCAAATGTCCCATCCTCCTCTTGTTCATTTTGTCCATATAGATCCTCTCATTCCTCACCAGCCAGGGTGGACATGCCCTTCTCCTTTCTGTTTGCAGCATGTCTTTGGACTGAGCATTTACAAAGGCAGATGGTACCTTTGGAATCAGGTCTCTGTCAATCAACCTCTCAGGACGGCGACTCCCCTTAGAGTGAAAGGGAGGCCTGCCTTTCACTCCAGCCACGGCCGCGGAGTCTCCGCAGCCTGAGTGTCCTTCCTCCTGGGCTCAGCCCTTTACTCTTTCCCCCACCTCTGGGACAGAGTTGTGTCTTGCTATTTTTGGCGGGAAGAATGACTTCTCAGTCACAATGTGCAATGCATAGCCTTTTCCATGGCACTTCCTAGATTGTGCCTTTTAGTGTTCCAGCGACAGGTGCCACTGAAGGCAAGGCTATTGGAGCATGTGCTGTCCAATATCATATAGCCTCCCCTTCGTAATAACTATATGTGAATTTTCTGACTTGAGCTTACTTTTCTGCTTTGAGAATGTGCCCACTTTATTAACAGTTCCTTTCCTAACCTCGGGAGTTCGTGGCCAAGCGGGGCATATGACAGTCGCCTGTGAAGTTGAAGCCCCATTCCTCTCACACTGGTCTCTCAGGGAGTGAGATCATCAAAGAGTGTTTTAGGAAGATTGACCTGGGGCTCAGAAGGACCGGAGGGTACAGGCATAAAGTGTGGAGGCTGATTAAGAAGCCATTGTCGTCAAACTAGGTCAGGAGTTATGGGAATGAAAGGAAGGGTTGGATGCGAATGACACTGTGCGTAGAAAAATTGGCAGGACTTCATGACCCATTGAATGTATGTATCAAAAAGGATGTAGGGAGGAGGCGAGATGATTGCGGGGTTTCTTGACTACCAGGAACCTTTTGTGGAAAAAGCATAGTATCGGTGTGAGTCAGGCACCACGCATAGTCCATTCAATCTTAACAATGACTTTTGAACTTTTTGAATCATCGCCTTATTTTGCCAGTGAGAAAATGGAGGCTCGGAAAGGTTAAGCTGTTCCCTTCTGAGTGGGCTTTGAATCTCTTTTCTGAACTCTGTCTGGTGAGGGCCAGGCTTACATAGAAAAACTGATAACATTTGTAGGATTTAATGAAGCCAAGGTAGAACCAACCCATCAACAGGAATTCTATTTCTGTGGTGAAGTGTACCTTACTTCTAGAGAAGATACAACCATAGGATGGAGTCTTCCTTTTCTGAGCATCCCTATGGCCTTCTGGCCTCCTCCCTAGAGGGATGCATATCAGGTTCTGGTACCTTGGTGTGTGAGCTAGGTATGAGCTTGTCCTTTCACCTGAGGGCAGGCATCATGTATATTTTTGCATTTCTTATATGCCTAACACATTGTAGATGCTCAGATGAATATATGAACATATGAACAGTTTTTCTTTCCCCCTTCAACGTCACTTCTGATTTCCAGATCTATCCTGTTTTTATGGACCCACTTTGCCATTTCATGTTGTTTTCCCGGTCATTCTAACCCATCACTTTTTATCTCTTTTTGTGTCCTCTTCCCTCAGTTATGGCTCTGTGAATACTCTCCATTTTCCCGGTAAGCTTGTGATCTCTTTGACAAGGTCAAAAGCTTCTATCTGATCCTTTTACACCCCTTATAGTACCTGGCATTGTGCCTTGGGTCCAGAGCTGGTAGAGTATGATATGCGAAGCATACATTTTGGAGGTAGAGGAACCTAGATTCAGATTTGGCTCCAGCATTTTGTAGATGGGTGATCTTGAGCAAGACACTTCAATGACTTTGAGTCTCTGTTCCTTACGGGTAGACCTAAAGTAATAAGTATGATCTCCTGGGAAAATGATCGTTTAAGAGTATCTCAGATAATTCTGGCACCATGGCTGACACTTACTAAACGCTACTCTATTTTTATGCATTAGCTTTCAGGGAATGACAGAGTAGTGGTGTTGAGAGAGAAGATAATTTACTTTGCTTTCATCCCTCTTTTCAACAAGTGCTCCCTGAATGGATAAGAAAATACGCGTCAGTTTTTTGGTGGATAGATAGATGAAGGTAAGATGAATCTCCTCCCAACACTCTGCTGCTATCTCTCACTCAATCCTGCCTTTTTTCTTCAGAGCCTTTCTTTCTACATGAAATGTTATTATTTATTAATGATACAAGTTAGTCACTTATTTGTTTATTACCTTAGTCTCTCACTAAAGCGTAAGCCTTTCGAAAGCCAGAACCTTGTCTGATTCACTGCCATCGCCCCACCTGTTAGCTGAGAATGTAGCTCATGGTAGGTATCAAGTGAGTATTTGGTGAGTGAATGAAAATTGAATCAAAGGATTTTGTTCTATTTGATTAAACAAACACAGTCTCAGTACCAAAAATAGGCCAGATGCCGTGTAGACATTAGATACAGAGATGAATAACGTAGACTGTACTCTCAAGAAGGAAACAAGGGAAAAAGAAGGAGAAAGAGGCGAGCTCCATCCCTTGATCAGACAGAAAGTTAGAGACAGCAGCTTTTCCGGTTTTTGAGCCAATGTCGGCAGAAACATGGGATGAAATGGCAGGAGTAAGAAGGGAGCAACGCCTGGCATGAAAGCTTTTTCTATTTGGAGTCACATTCTACTTTGCAGTTGGCTGCCCTCTCTCACCCAGGATTAGCCTAGGCTGCCTTGCCAGGCAGGAGGAATTGACATCCCATTGAAGATGACAAGATATTTAAGCATTTGCCATCAGAGTTCTCTATGCATTGCCATTTGGGGAAAACTCACTTAATAAGAGACCTGACCCATGCAAATGTGTGAGAGCAGGTTGTATGTCTCCTCTTCCCATGGATTATACAGAAACCAGCGACAGTTAAGGGGGCAGGTGAGTTGATAAAAGCATCTCTAGAGAACAAGCACTAAATGGCTTCTTTATTGCTCACCTCTCAAGGAACCTTCTGTTTAAGCTGCTGGCAGTAAGTGCAGGTTAGACCTGTGAAGTTATTATAAATGCCGTTCTGAAGACTAAGAACTTTATTTTTTAATTGGTTTCTTTTCTTTTCTTTCCTTTTTTCCCCTCCAAACTACTAATGCAATAAGAAGAATGAAAATTTGTAATTTTTTAAGACACAGAAACTATTGAGAGAGAGAACAAAGAGGCTGTTGAAACACTATAGACTTTCGGTAAAACCAAAAACACGCAGAACCCCTTACCTCCTATCCTTGCACAATGGAGCCCTCTCTAATGAGTGGGGGTGGGGAGGAGTCTGGCTGGAGATAAATACCCTGCACAATGTGATATTGAATGAGACCTGGGCTGTGGGAAGGAGGAAGGGAAGGGCTGTGACTGACGTGGAAAAACACAGAGAGCCAGAGACTTCAGGTTCTTGTTGGATTTTTTCTTCCCCAGAGCCATTCTCTGATTCTTCTCTCATATGTGGCCAGCAATTAAAGGCCTAACTATTTTATGATTGGGGCTTAAAAAAAGTCGATTAATGTTTTCTGTGGCTTCTCTTAGAGGGCACTGTGATGAAGTGAGGAGAATAATGAAGAGCTAAGTTCGGGTCTTAGCTTTGACCAGGGTGGGAGAGAATTTGTACTTTAGTAGAATACTGTGATTGTAGAGGACACTCTTCTGGGTTATCTGATTTTGCTTTTATGGAACTTGTTTTATAATCTATGAGTTGTAGACAACCGATAGATAATGCACATTCTGTCCCAACTGGGAGAGGTACCACTGGCCCACGAGACCAACCAACCAATTTTACCTTCATTTTCACATCCACTTAAATATTTCTGACCTATGGGGGTGGCTGTATTTTGTTTTTATCTTTTGAAACAATTATAATACCTTCTTAATCTTCATCGTTTAATGGTACTATCAAATAAATCATCACATGTTCGTTTCATATCTGTATGAGAATCACGATTTTATCATTTTTTGAAGATTATCTTTTAACACTAGTTACTGAAATGTGTTTTTGAGTGGCTTAGGCTCTTTGAGCCTTGATGTCCTCAGCTGCAGAATGGGAATAATAATACAGAGTGAAATCATCACAGATTTACCAAAGGCTCCCCCATTCATTGTCCCATTTAGTACTGATAGCCGAATAATATTTAGCAATTAAATTTTAGCTGTTACGGATGGTAAGTGGGATAATGTTTGTGAAAACACCTCTATCAAGTGTGATTCATAGTGTGATTCAGATTTTAGCTGGTGCAAATCTCATTGGCGTCAAACGAAGATCTAAATGTTGCCCTGAAAGCTTGTGATTTGGATGGGAGAGGAAATTTTCTCTGGTGGCCTCAGAAGGTGACCTGGGGACAATGGACAGAACCTGAAGGATCAGATTGTGGCTGATATTAGTAGAGGAGGGCTTTCTGACAACTGGCTGTATGAAGGCCTGGGCTGCCTCATGAGGTAGTGAGGTTTCCAACACTGAAAGCACACAGGCAGAGACTGGTTTGCTTGTGGTAGCTAAGGAGAGTCCCAGACTTGGCTCCCATTTCTGAGATGCTTAATGTAAAGAAATGCAGTCTCACCTGGGAAAAAAACGACCATAGAGGGAACCCAAGAGCTACAGCCTCACAATCCTTAGAGACTCCATGAGCCCTGTGCCTGTGCATGCATGTGGATGACATGTTAACCGTGCCTGGGATAGTAATTGGCACACAATAGATGCACATCGAATGCTGGTGTTAAGTAATCTGTCTTCTTGAAAGAGTTTTGCCATTTACGTACATAGCAAGAGATGAAGTTTTTACAGAGCAACATGATATGCATACATGATAGGTAAAGCTGTCCATTCCCCAGGGCAGGTTTAGGCTGCCAGCTGCAGTATGTGACTTCTAAGGCTTTGGCTATTTGCAGGTCAAGTGAGGAAACTGAGGCCAAATATGTATGTGAACCATGCCGATCACCCAGATTGAACCGAGGTTCACTCTCGGGCCCTGCCTGCAAGTTCAGTGATCTTCTTTGTTTTCTGTCACATCCAACACTGACCTTCAGTCCTAAACTCACTATTTCCGCAATTTCTATTCCATTCTTTAAGCTAATTGGGTCAAAACCTTGGAGCGATCGCTGATTTTTTTCTATCATACTCTACAGTCAACACATCAGCAAATCCTTGGCCGTACCTTCAGAATATGTTCAGAATCCAGCCTTCTCATCACAAGCTCTCTTTTGGATTAAAGCAGCAGCCCCCTAACTGACCTCCCTATTTCTGACCTCTTTCCTGTCTCTTAGTATCTGTGCCCCTGTGGAAAGGACTACCTTCCCTTCAATTGTGGGCTGAACATAGAGACTTGCTCCTAAAGAATAAAATGTTGTGGAATATTGTGGAATGTAACTTCTTAGATTACATTGCAAAAGACTTTCAGTTGCATCTTGCTAGCACTCCATTTTTTGCTGGCACTCCCTCTTGTCTCCTCCCTTACTCACTTTGAGGAAGCAAACTGGCATGTTTTGAGATTCTGTATAGAGAGGCCCACACTGTAGGGAACTGCAGGGGACCTCCAAATAATGGCTTGTAAAGAACTGAGACTTCAGTCTAATGGGCCATGAGAGACTAAATTCTGCTAACAACCACATGAGTGAGCTTAGAAGCAGCTCCTTCCCTGGTCAGCCTTCAAATGAGACCACAACCCGAGCCAGCATCTTGATTGCAACCTGGTAGGATGCTGAAATATAAGATCCAGCTAAGCCATGACCTGGATTCCCACTTAACTGTGGGATAAGAAATGTGTATTATTTTATACTGCTAAGCTTTGGAGTAATTTGTTACATGGCAGTAGATAACTGACACACTTATGTTTTTTTCATTGCCATTCCTGACATTGGTTTTTGACACACCTTCAGCTCAGCAGACTGCGTAAGACCCTGTTAGCAATGCTATAATAAGATGGGTAAATTCTCAGCACCTCCGATGCTGCTCAAGGCAGAGTCTTAAGCAATGCTTGTTCGATAATGCCGAGGTGTGTCATTGCCATCTGGTATTTATAGGAAGCTGAAAGTTAGGCACTGGGGAAAAACGAGTTCCAGACTATTGCACTTTTCAGATAGAATCATATTCTCTGAAAAATTGTGTAGGCCGTTGAGCTGATAGGGAATTCACCATGCTTGTATGGCTCACTGGACATGTATTGTGGCAGAGAAAAATCATCTTATTGGATTGGAAAGACGACAGTCACATCCTCTCAGCTGGTTGGTGACAGATGCTCGAGGACAGGCTGAAGACACAGCTGCATTCTTCTTCTAACTTGAAGCCCCTGAGTTGTATTTGAAAGTAAATCGACAAAAAGAAGGTGCTTTGACCTAAACATTGTGGGGCTCATCTCATTAGCAGCCCAAGCTGGTAGACGAAACTGAATGCTTTGAGATAAGTGTTTGGTGACTCAAAGAGCCATGTTGTCTGTCAGTTGTAATGGCTAAAATCCTGGAGGAAAATATAGTCTTACATGGAAGGGTTTGGGGGAGGTAAGTTTAGTCAATTAATCGATCAATCAGTCGGTCAACCAGCAAACAGCTATCGTATGCCTATTTTGTGGCGAGAACCATGCTCAGTGATGGAAAAATATAGTTAAATAAGACTCACTTCCTCTTATCAAGGAGTTCATGGACTAGTGGTGGGCAATACACGTAAACATAAAATCACAATACACTGCAATGTGGGTGAGGGCTCTGTGGGAGGCCAACGAGAGAGCAATTGGTCCAACCCACAGGGAACAGGGAAGGAAAAATAAAGATTTTTCTGAGCAGGCAAATAAATTGGGTTGGTAAGTGGCAAGATAAGGATCTAGTGGACCAGAGAACATTCTAGGTTGAAGGACCAGCCTGTTCAAAGGCCCAGAGGTGTGAATCAGCTTGGCTCTGGTTGGGGAATTGAAAAGTTCGTCAAAGCTTATATGTGTGTAGCAGGAAAGAGGCCAAAGGGATGGATGAGGTTGGTCTTGGAAGGCCTTGAGGGCCAGGCTAAAGCTTAAGTTCTGTTCTCAGGGCAACATGAGCCCAAGTAGGGTCCCAAAAGTGGAGATGTAGTCAGATTTGGGGTTTGGAAGGGTCACTCTTAGGTCTCATTTGGGGGAGAAGTTGGCTGAGGTGAGCATGGGAGTGTGTAGATGAATGAGAGCAGAGATGAAGACACTTGTTAATTGGCCACTCTGAACCATGCTTACTGTTCCCCATTCTGTTTTTTTTAGCTGCAGCCATCTCCAGGTGCCTCTCTGGCCCAGATTTCTTGCTCTCTGAGAGGATGGACTTGGTAGGCCTTGTGCCCAAACCAGGCCTATGTTACCAGTCATGTGACCAGGAGGCTGCTGTGGCCTCAGACAGTAGTTCCCAGGCCACATGTGAGAACTGGAGTGAATGCAGTCCGGGAAAAATGTTAACAAGATGAGTTTTTAGTGCTGTACAGCTACAACGAACGCCACAAGACGAGACCATCACTCCTTGCATTGTAAGACCGTGGCTCACCCACACCAGCATGTTTTCTGTCCCCTGCTAAATAGCTGTGCATCTTCTGTGTGCACCCCTGGTTTACAATTTGAAGTTAAACATTTCTATCCTTCCACAAATATTTATTGAGCATCTACGCTGTGTTCTCCCAGCTCATTCCCACCCAGTACAGGAAGTCTTTGCACACCAGCACATGTCAGTGACTGTGCTCCCTCTGCAGGAGCCTGTGGAGGGAGGTTCTCCAGCATTCTCAGCAGAGTGGTCTCCTTGCACTCTGTTTTGAGGTGCCTTGATCATCCTTCAGCTCTTATGAGGTTGTGATTCTCACCTCTTGGTTTCTACGTGTCTTAATCTGCTCAGGTGCCATAACACAATTGTGGAGGCTAGAAGTCCCAGATCAAGGTCAGGCAGGATTCGTTTTTGGTGAGGGCTCTCTTCCTGATTTGCAGATGGCCGCCTTCTACTTATGTTCTCACATAGCAGAGTGGGGTGTATTGGGGGGCAGTTGAGTACCATTTGGAACATTAATCCTCTTGAATTAGGGCCCCACAGCACTCCTCATTCCTGGTTGGAGAGCTTGGCACCTTGAGTAAATATGTACTACCAGGGTTGTTGATAGTAGTGGCTAAGGCAGAGAGGGTTGCGGGTGGGTAGGCTGGTCCAAACACATAAAGATGAGGAGATTTGAAAAAGAGCTGCTATATTCTAGATACCAGACACAACCATCATCATAAGCTCAGCTCATTTATTTGGCAGCTATACCAACCTACTAAGTAGAAGGTAAATTTTGTAGCTACAGTGCAAGCTTCATTTCCTAGTAGAAAAGGCAAGTCTTAGGAATTGTTTGTGAGGGTAATTTGGGCAATTAGATAAGGACTTTACCAGTAGTCACTTCATTGCTGGTGCTCTCAGAGGAGTTTTGTTGAATGAATGATCTGAGGCCAAATGCCCAGGGATACATGGCTGGTTCTTCTAGGATAAGCTAATCCTTGGTAGATGGGCAGGCTCCTAGCTCCTTGGGGAAGACTTCATAAAATGACAGAAAAATTTGGCTCCCATCCTTTGGAAGGTAGACCAGCAGTGGTAGGTATCTGGTCCCCTCTGCTGATGATGAAGTCGGTGATGCTGTGGCTGGTGGCAGTGGAGGTGGGTGCTCCAAAGGGGGACCCCTCTTCTCCACATCAACAGGCACTGTGCAAGCCTTTTTCCTGATTTATCAGAAAAAAGTCTGGGGAGATTACGTTTAGACTTTTCCCAAGTGACTGCTTTCTGAAATGGGTACCAAAAATGCTGATGACAGCAGCCTAGAACCAGGCTCTCTCATTTGGGGACCATCTGTAGGTGGATCAGACACTGATATGAGGACACAGAACTAGCAGTGATGTGTACATGACAGTTCCAATGCCCATTTACTAATCAGTGGTAGAGAGGTAATTTCAAGTACTTAACAGATAGTTTGCTAACAATTGCTGTAGCGACTGCTAATCCTTGAGAGTCCATTCAGGAAGGGGTTCTTGAGGCACTTTCTCTGTCATATGCTTGCTAGGGCTGGGAACACTTGTATTCCTAACATCAGATCAAATATTATCTTGTGGAATTGATTTAAAAGGAAAAAAAAATGTCCCCATCAGTTTGGCTCTATAAGAGTAGTTTGGGAAAAATTTGCCGGACACAGAATGTGGGTCCTGTCAGGTCTAAGCCTTTTCTCCCACCCTAGCCTCTCTATCCTCCTTTATTAGTTTTTAATTTTTTATTGAAAAAATTTAAGCTTATACATAATGCATATTTTCTGTAAGAAGTGTAGAAAAATGAAAAAAAAAATGGAACTCATCCATAAAGACAGAGGTGATTAATGTTTTATATTTGGTGCATTTCCATCTTATTTAGTAGTCATTTGCATTTGTATATTGTGAGCACAATCGGAATAATTACATATGTGACAGTTTATTTCACGTCCTGCTTTCTTAATGTTTTATTGTAAGAGCATCCCCACACTGGGTTATCTGGAACTGTAACTTACTGATGATGACAACATGTGCTTCCACTGCGTGGTATAGCACAAGTTGCTTAACCTTGTTTCTGAGCACTTCTGAATTCTCCCCCATTCCTATAAATAATACTTTACTTGCCTGCAAGTCATAAAATAACTTCCTAGGAGAGAATTACTCCATCCAGCTCTAAGGATGTTAAAAATGACACATGTGCCCAGACTTCCTTCTGGAAATGGTATAGTGACTTAGACGCCCACCGGCAGTAACTCTTTGACTGCCATCTTGCCAGATTGGTGGGCAGAGCTAAAAAGAGGACAGAGATTTATTCCGCTCTCTTGGCCATTTTGTTTTTCTCGTATTTCAGTCTAGTATTTCAAAGTCGCTGATGGCAAAGGTGTTAGATATGAGAGGAATTAAAGATAAGGTCAGTCCATGGGAAAGAAAGGTCTTTTTCTCTTGTGCCAAAGCACCCAGGCGTGGGTTTTTGTTGAGCGGCAGTACCTGTCCTGGGCAGTTGTGGATGGAGGGGGAGGGAGGTGTTTCTCCTTTAGAGAAGAGAAGGTAGTAGTGAAGGGTAGAGGTCCCAATACCTGAAAGAGCAGTTACTGCCCCAGAGGAAGCCTTGAAGCCACTGTCATATTCTGTCTCGTCGCTGGCTGAAGGCCATCACTCTGACACCTGCTTCCTGTCTCATTGACCCCTCTTGACCCCTGGGCAGCTGTACCCACACCCCTGCCCTCCCCACCAGAAACACCATGACAGGACACCCCCACAGCCTCTGCTGTCATGCCTTTCATGGGACATATGCCAGACACACACATTCTGTGGTACGAGGACAGGTGCACCCCAGAGGTTCCCCCATTCCCGTCTTGCCAGATCCCAGCCCATGTTGTCCACCCCACAGCTCATAGCTGCAAGTGCCAGGGCTCCCCAGGCAGCTGCAGTCATCTGCGTCCTGTCTGGGCTGTGTCCTCCCTCTCCCTCCCTTTGCCCCTCTCTGGGCATCTCTGAGGGCTGCCTTGCCGGGAGCAGCTGTTGATTCAGATTTTCATCAGGACTTTGGTAATTAAAACTCGAAGCTCTTCAGACATTTGCGTTCCGTTACACTGAAGGAGCAGCTGTTTAAATTTGGGGCAGGGAACCAGAGCCTTGTGCGGTGAGCCGGGGTTTAGATTAA
>PVKZ01009499.1:0-10855 GCA_004027375.1 Macroglossus sobrinus
AAAACCTCGTGAACAGGGCTGTTATCAGAGGGGTTCCATGGTCAGGGACAGGACAGGCAGAGGACATCTGCAGGGAGCTGGAGTGCTCTAAGTCAGAGGGAGGTGGGTGATTCTAGGCTATTTGTTCCACCGGGAACAGAATGTAGACTTAGAAATTAAGCTGGGCAGCAGGTCAGGATCTGGATTTGGACATGAGGGCACACTGAGGAAAACCTAGCATAAGCACAGGGTTATTTGGAAAGTGCTGGGTGATACCATCACCAGGTAGAGTCAGCTCTAAAATTACCTTGTGGATACAGGCAAATGCAGCCCATAGAGAGTCCCCATGTAGTGTTTAATTTTTATATTCACCTTATTAATACACCTGGGTTTAGCACATTGGCTAAATAAAAAGTTTTCCTCTTTTTATTTGTTGGGAGACATTGTAGATTAGTAAAAAGAGAAATTAATTAGGGAACTGTTGGCCTCAGGCTGGGAATTGTAGAACAGTGTGGGTGCCAGAGGAATTCAAACTAGGGCTCTAGTCCCAGTTCTGTGATTTACTTACCGGTTGAATTTGGGAAAATTACAAAGTTCTATGAACCTCAGATTTTCATCTGTGAAATGGGTTTGATAAGTAGTCTCTTTGCTCTTGGTTCACATATATCTTGTTAAGTAGGAATGTTGGAATGCAACTTATGCAAGACACTGGAAGTGTCTAGCATATATTGGGTTTGGGTAATTTTCAATTATTACTATTATTATTTTCACCCTAAAACCTACCAATTTCCCATTTTTTGTTTGTTTGTTTTTGTTTGTTTCTTAATCCAGGAAATGTCAGAGAATTTGCAGCTGTCTAGGATGTGGCACAAGAAGTCAGCCAATAGATTGCTTAACAAGTTAAACTAAGTTACTCATCGTATAAATTTTTTGAGGATCCCTTATTGTTGGTGTTAGGGAATCTGCCCCAATTTGATGCAACTCAAAACTCCTGGAATTTCTGTCAAAGTCTATTTCCATGTCTTCCTTACAGCTGCCCTTCCATCCAAAACATTTGCATTTGCAATTATTTCACGTCCATCACAGAGCTAGTTCTAATTTAGAGTTTATCAAATTACATTTCAGATAACCTAATTAAAATGGCTATTTAATGGTTGAGCTATGCCTCTCCCAGCCCAGGACAAGGAGTGCCAGCACAGTGGCTTTGGAGCATCCCATCTCTTGAGTCTCACCCTATTTCTCAGACACTCTCTTATTATGATGTATGCAACTCACCTATCTTGTGAACTCTGTTCTCCTGCACTAGGACAAGAACAAAGGACCTCTTCCATTTCTGTCCCAGGTGAAAATTTTTTTCTGCTTTATCCATGATCTTAAAGTCAGTGCTTAAAGCAGTCTTCCATTTCAGGCTTCAGTCTCTCAATCTGAGACACATCATCTGAGGTTTTGGCCTCTGCTCACAACTCAAAGAAATTTATCTGACCCACCACCTGGCTTAATTAATATTACCTCACACTGAAGGACTCGAAGTTTCCAAGGTCTCAAACCCCTTGCCACAAGCATTTACATTTGACTGTTCACACCTAAACCCCCCAAGTCTTCATGCCATCTTTTGATTTGTCTTTTTGGTCATAATGGATATCTTACAATATTCCTCACATCATAGGTACCCCAAGACTTTAAACTTCTATGGGCATGGATGGTTTGTGTACAGCCCAGCATTCCCAGTACTAACATGGAGTTTGCAAAGAGTAAATGCTCAATTATTATTGTAGAAAACAAAAAATGGGCCACTGAGAAAGAGGTCTAATTTATTAAATATAATTTGTCCTACATTCCGGAATAAGCTAAATATATATATATATATATATATATATATATATATATATATATATAGTTATAAAACATATTAAAAGTCATAAATGAAACCAAGAATTCATTAGCTTTTATTTATTTCTTAATTTCTTGACTTGAACTTACACTGTTATTTCACATTTCCAAGCAAATGGCTCCTCATCTACTGCCATGTTACCTTGTTCCAAAGCATTAAATAAGATAGAACTTTTCATTTTACAAAATAATAACTTACTCTTAATCTCAATCACAGAAACAAATGCTTGAGCCTATCATTCATAAATTTGGATTATAAAGGTTCTTAAATCTTCTATTAAAAGGAAATATTTTTTAATTATCCAAGTTACCACATAGAACAAAAACATAAGTATGTTATATATACTGTGTTGTCTCCACCCCACCCCAACCTTCTGCTCCTTAGAACGTAAACTTCGTTTTTGAACAAGTGAAGAACTTGCCACAGACTTCACTTAGTGTAGGAGGAGCTGCTGATCAAGGCCTTGGAGCGTGCACTAGCTATGGCAGCAACACAAGCCTTGGCTGCTGCTCTGGCCTGTGCTCTCTCTTCTTCATCTTGTAAAGCCTCTTCATACCAGGATGAGTAGGCACTTGGTACCATATCATGGATCTTGGCTATAAATTCTAGGACTCTCATCTTGGTGGTTTCAACATAGGCTCTTGGACCCCACCGGAACTCGAAGCATGGAGGATAACTATCAGGCACCTGGCGATACTCCAGGTAATTTTCTTCCACCAAGTCCTTGGTGATAAGCTTCTTGGGCTCTCCAAATATGAAGTGATTCCTCCCCTCATACAGCCCCATCACATTCAACATTTGCCAGATTTGCTCCTCGGTGGCACAATTGCCCTTCATGAAGATCACACCTAGAATAGTCATCAACAGGCCAGTCTTGGGAATCCCTCTGTTACCACTTGCCATTGCATCATAGCTTAGGTCCAGCTTGTTGACAAGGATATAGATGTGCTGGTAGGGATCCATTTCCTTGACATCAAGGCCAAAGATCATCTCTAGGTGAGCGGAGGCTTTCTTGAGGATCTCCAGAAAGTGTTTCCTGTACACTTGGATTACATTTCTCAGCATTTCTCTCTTGGTAATATGCTCTTTCATTTGATACTTGTACAGCAGGTAATATACCAGCAGAATCACCTTCTCATCTAGAGGACCTCTCTGGGAGGGCTCAGTAGTGGGCTGGCCCTGGGAAGATCTTGGCCTTTCCTCCACTTGGTAGTTGGCACCTCCATTCGATGTTGTTGCAGTAGTGGCTGTGGATGGGGCTCTCTGAGGACCCTGGAGATTGCTGTTTGACCCAGCAGCAGATGAGCTTTTGAAATGAGAAGAGGAGAAAGAGCGAAGTTCTCCTCCCCCTGCTGCAGTAGCCTCAGCATTTACTGGATTCTGGGGCTCTGCTCGTGCCTGGCGGTGTCTTTCATGGGCGCGGAGCTTGCTCTTCTGACCCCGAGGCATGGTGACTTTCAACAAGGGCAGCAGGCACCAGTGTGGGCAGGAGAGATCTGAAGGAGAGAGGGTGAGATTGTTGGGCCACTTCAATAGGGAGATATAACCGAGGCATTACTGAAGGCCACTTCTGCAGGTTTCCTTAAGGGCACTGCTCTAGGAACCCACAAGCTACTATTCTCTGATTTGCTTATGTCCTGAGGACTGTGGCAATAAGTAAGGTGTGCCTTAGCTCCTGCCTAACAGATCTGCTTGGGACTTAGAGCAGAATCTCTAAGTTAGGGTTTTTTTCAGTTCACATTTAAGGCCATCCCTTCACTTTTAGCAGGACCTGAGGTCCCTGTAGTCTACTATTCTGATGCTGACCCCTCATTTCAAAGCTGTCATCATTCTAAGGCCTCAGAGGAGGAACTAAGGGGAACTTTCTTCCCAGGTAGGCACAAGGAATAAAGCACAAGCAGAGTTCTATGGGATCCTCTTTATCCTGGGGAAGTCAGGGATCTCAATCCTCACTGAGTGCTCTCATTTTTACTCCTGATAGGGTCTGGGCTCCTCTCTCTGATGACTTAAGACTTATACCATCAGAGAAAGATCGTCCAATACCTGAAAGTCCTGAGGAGGGCCTCAGTGTAATATATTCGCCCTCATGGCATTTCTCACATGTGCAAAGGTACCTCTGGGGCTAATGGCTTGCATAGGGCTCTCTGTGAATCTATCCCTCCCCAACTCCTGTTCTATGGTGGGTGGTCCCCTCAGGCCTCACTCAGGGTCCTCAAATTAAGTGCTGAAAACTTGGATTTTCTCCCTTTAATGACAATGAGGCTGCCCTCTTTATTATTTTTTCCCAATTCACAGATCATTTTTATTGTCATTAATCATAATTTCAATAATTTGATTTTTTTAAATTATACTCTAAATCTAATGAGGCTGCCCTCTTAGACCAGACTTCCCAAGATGGCCAAAGGACAATGCGAGGGGGTGCTCAGCCTCACACCCTTATCCAAGGCCTCCCAACAGTGATAGGACTTTGTAAGGTCCCCTTTGATGGGAGTGGGTGTTTCCCTGAGACCTCAGCATCCTCACTATAACACACAGCAGGGTCTGGAAGCTCCTCCCCTCTCCCCACACTTTCCTCTTCCTATTAGAAAGTATTCATTTTTCCTTGCAACACCAGAAACAGAAGTCAGGGTGCCTTACATCAATCCGACCTAACTTGCAGCCTCTCAGAGCGAACGTTCTGGCACTCTGTGAGGCCCCGGATGTTGTGGTGTGAGAGAAGGGCGTTCCACAGACCTCACGCAGGGTCCTGTCCTTTACTCCAATTTGGGCCTGGGACCTGGCCCTCTTCTGGTCTGAAGCTGACACCCTGGTTTGATACCCCACCCCACTCGGTACCCTCGGAGGAAATTTAGAAAGGTTGCTGTGTAGGTCGATTCTTGTCTGGGTTATTTTATGGCCAACAGCAGGCACGGAACTCTGGAAATGTCTCTAATCTGGCATGGCCAGACCTCTTACACTGAATTCAGGGTCTTTACCCTAATTCCAGTCACAGCCTGGAACTCCTCTGTCCACTGACCTGATACCACCCTCCTTGTATGGAGGCTGTGACTTCAGACTCTGGAGTCGGAAGTCAGGGTGCTCAGGGCGCGTCAGAGCCTTAAAATGTTGCCTGGGGCTTCTCGGTGTGGACGGCAGGGGCAGGGTTCTGTGAGGCCTGTATGTGCCAGGACGGACAATTCCCTCAGACGTCGCCCAAGGTCTTTTACTTTACTTCCGTTAGAACCTAGAACAGGTCCCTCTGCTGACTGAACCTGACACTTTGGTGCGAGGCCCTAGCACCTTCAGTCTTCTGGGTGGGGTAGGGGAATTTAGAAAGTTCTCGGAAGTCGCTACATCAGACGATTCCTGCTTAGGTTCTATTTGGGCTGACATGGTGGCGGCATTCTTTGGGGTGGGACATTTCCTTGGAACTCACGTAGGGGCTATTTTTTACCAAAAAAAAACCCCTTTGGGCTGATGCTGAGTATTCTCTCTCTGGTTAACTAGCATTAAACCAAGGCCCTCCGGATGTCACGCTCTAGTTTCCAGAGAGCGGTGCAAAAAGGCATCTGAGCCTTACAGACATACCGGGCTTCCCAGAATTAAGTTCAGGAGCAGGTCAGTGTGCTTGCCATCTGCTATAAGGTGGTTTCCTCAGAAATCAGAGTCCTCATACCTTTATTTATGTTATACTGTCTGGGACCCCGTTCTCTGTGGCCGTGGGCCAACATCTAGGTCCAAAGCCCTCAAAATCCTGACTCCCCAGAGATGAAATTAAAGTCAATACTTCAGGTAGTTTTTACACAGAGCCTGCCAGGATTGAAAGCAGGGGTGAGACAGTGGGGTCCACTCTCTTCTGGGGGGTCCCCTCAAACTTATCTAAACCTCAAGTTCCCTCTGACATTACTCTGATTCCTCACCTTCTGTTAGGGCCTAGGATTTCTCCGTCTGCTGGCCGAATCTAACAGGCTGGTCCACTGGCCTCACTGCAAAGTTTTAAATTTTACTATATTTACTACAGATCCTGTAATGACTTTGGTAATAGCTAGCACAGAATCCATATATTTTTTATTTTTAAATTTTATTTTTAAGGAAAATATTTTCTAAATATTTTGAAAATTTAGAAATTCTTTAATTAGAAAAATAGTGGCAAGCCCCGCACCCTCTGCTCCAGGGCTCCGGGTTCTGGACCTGGCCTGCCCAGAGCACCCCAGGTGGTGGGGTCCACAGCTTCTGGGTCCCACGGGAGCAGAAAAGGAGTCGGGGCAGCCCCGCCCAAGGCCAAATGGCAGCTCCATGCTTGCCTTCTACAGGCTGACTGGCTGGCGCAGCCGTGGAGTTCTACATTCTGTCTTTTCACTAGAAGGAAAGTGACGTGGAGCAGGGATATATGACCGTCATTTTAGAAAATGAACTTTCTAAACTGTTTCTTGATTTCCTGAATGTGCGATACTTGCTGTCTCTACCAAAGGCAGAGTTGTGAATCTCTTGATGAAACAGAATCTTAAGAGTCAGACAAACTGCCCCATCAGCTGGTGCTGCTATGTTCTTCAGGGATCCATACGTCTTACCTGTAGCCAGTGGTCTTCCAATTGTGGTAACTGAAGGAGTTCTCCATGGGATAGTTTACCCTCACCCACAGCCCAGGTAGAAGTCCTACAGGTCCAGAACAACCTGAAGCAGGTTTGAAAGTTGTAGTCAAGGAAATCGATATCTACCAAATTAACCTAAACTCTGTGACATAGCGGCTCTAGCTAATAGTAAAATTCACAATCCTAGCTTAATTCAGGGAAGGAATGGTTCCATTGGAATGATGTTTTTAAAAATAGAAATCGAATCAGGGTTATGCTGAGGTCCCCAGGAGCACCAAGTGTGACAAAACAAAGTGACTCTTGGTTTCACTTACACCATTTGCTAATTGAAATCTTTATCCTGAATCATGCTGAGATTGATCAACTTTGGTAGCTTTTTTGTTCAGATTTTTTGACACACTAATCTTTTCATTATGCAATTTTCTCAGCCAGTGATACATTCTGAAGTGCTGACACAAGGAGAGTATCATAGAAACACGCACTGCTAAACATGAGGAAGGAACTAACCTGGAAATTAAATTAATGCTAACAATAGTGGGGCACTTTTTAAATCATGGCATTTTAATTTACAGTGGAGTTGCATCAAACCCAGAGATTAGCTTCTACTGTCAGATTAAATGGAGGTATTATGGTTATCCTTTGAAGTCCATTAGAAAGGCTCCATATCAGAAATTTGTCCATCTACCACGACCAGTTTTTCCTCCAGTGTTGGAAGAAATGACTGTTTCTTCAGTTGAAGAACAATTAAAGTTGTTGGTGTTTGTTTAGGGGCTATTTTGTATATAAACACACACACACACACACACACTTAAACTCTAAAATCACACTTACTCCTGCAAGATGCTTGCCCTCTAAGAGCCAGTGGACTGAGGTAACACCACAGTGACAACACTTAATTTGGTTTACTCAATGTCCATTCATTGAATAGGTGGTATTGCCACAGGATTTACTGTTATTTCTTCATTGTTTCTTTTTCACTGACCTCATATATTGAATTAATGTAAGCTAAATGTGTTTATGATATGGCATATCTTAAAGACATTCATATTTTGAGTAGTAAAGAATATAAGCATATATGCAACCAGTATGTATGTGGGTATTTCATTAAAAACTAATTAATGGCTAGTCTATTTATGGTTATAAGTTTAACAGCCTTCTGTGTAGAAGTCTATTTAGATTCAAAACTAATTATTGAATCATGTTATTTGAAAGATATCTTACTACATGTTAGAAACAAGTAAGAACTAAATAATCAAGTGTCATCAACCAAAAAAAATGAATAGTCAAGCATTAGAGATACTTTTTTAATTGTCTTTGATATTAGCTATTTTGAGTTAAATAAAAACAAAGAATAAGCTATATTTGGGGAAAAAAAGAAAAAGAAAGGCAATGGGATTATCTATCTCAATGGCAATGGATTCTAAAAGAACACATGAATTATATCTCTCACATCCCTCTCTTAAGAAATAAAAAATAAACAAAACCTTAAATCACATTGTTATTAAGCTTCCTTGCAGTAAGGAATAAGACCAAGCTACACTAGTGTACAAAAACCTGAAATTCCGAGCATGAAAATAATTTATTGATTAGACATATGGTTTATTTATTGAAGCATTTGGCCTACTGAAGGTAACATGTTGTTTTTAATTTTAAGTCAATCGAGTTGGAATTAGTACAGTAAAAAAGATAGAAGTTTGGAATCTGCATACATCTGTCATCCTTAGGGAATTTAACAAGGAACTACACCCCTTGCAGTGTTTCTCCATTCACCCTGTAAATGTTTGTGTTTTAGGCAAGCCCCCTACTCCAGTCAGTATCTAGTAGCAACATAGACCACCAAACATAACTAAAGTACAACTGCCCTCTGCTGGGCAAAGGAGTCAGGAACTATGGGAGACAATCTGAGGGAATAACACTTTAATTGTTTTTTAAGACAGATCCACACTCAGTCCCTTACTCCACGTCACTGAGATAGTCTGTCTTAGGGAATTCTCCCTGCAATTCCACCCTCCTTGCAGCTGCACACCCCTTCCACTACTCATGGGTAATACTTGCCCTATTTTAACTGCCCCATATCGCCAATCAATCCTGCCCACTTGCACAGCCTCAACCTCAGAGGCAGGAGGGTCACATACAAAGAGGAAGAAATAGCCTTCTCCATCAGGCATCAAGACAACTCTCAGCCCTGGTACACTAGCAAGGATGTATGGAGCACCAAGAGTAGTAAAGAGATGTAGCTCTCCTAGATTCCATCAATAACAGCACTTGATGGATAATTGGAGCCAGCTGTCCTCTGCCTAACAGTGGGCAGGGGGCATTTTAAAGGAGGGTGGAGTAGCAGGTATATCTCTGCTTCTTTCATCCAATAGCTCTGTCCATTCAAACCTCTCTACAACTCGAGGATGGTAGTAATAATTCATAGACTTCCTAGCCTATTCATGTAAGTTGTCTAGTACCCTCAACCAGATTCTTCACCTTCTCTTCTTCTGGTACCTTTTCTCTACCTTTTGTGAAAGTCTACATACAGGTTCCTGACTGTCAGCTGCCCCGGGCTCTCTGGACTTGTTTTAGTATGTGATCTCTCTCAGAGATCCTAGAAATTGCTCTACTCCTACCCGCAGTCCTCCTGGTGTTCCTGAGTTATTGAGGTTTTCCTGTCCATGCCCACTTCCCGGCATCTGGTCATTCTGACAAATCTTTGCTTCTCAAAATAAAAGGGAAAAATTAATTGACATATCAGAATTCTTAAAGCATGTGCCCAGAGGTATCCTTGTAATCAAGACATCACTGCAGAAATCCTGCTTCATATGAATAAGGGATTGTGTTCACTTTCTGCTCAAATACAAATTAAAATAATACTGAGACAATATAATTGTACCAAAAATGGTGCCCTAAATTTAAAATTGATCAAATTAAATGTCTGTGGGAATGTAGGGTATTCACATAAATTAATTTGTGAGAATATAAATTGGTGCAGCCTCATTGGAAGCCAATTTCAGAAATATTCAAAATATTTACAATCATCAAACTATTTCTACTTTAATCTAATTTGCACATTTCTACTTCCTTCCTATAAAAATTCACATTTGCTCAAGAACCATGTTTAATGTTGTTATATTTAAGTTTTATTAATCATAATAACCAATGAAAAACAACCTATGTGTCCATCAGAAGGGGAATGGTTACATTAATTATGACACATACACACTTTAGAATTCTAGGGAGTAGTTAAAAGAGTGAACTGGATCTATATGTGCTCTCATAGAAAGATCCTGTGTACATTTTATTCAGTGACAAGGGCAAGAGGCAGAACATGATGTACATGGTTACACATGTATAATAAAATCTCACAGTGTCTCTTACCTTTCTATTTTTTTTTTCCTTTTTAAATTCTCCCCTTCCAGTTTGGGTAAGTTCTCTGTGTCTTAGTTTCCTCATCTGAAAAATGAGAATAATGATGGTCTTTACCTAGTAGGATACCAGAATATCATTAGAAAAGAGGTCGGAGAAAAGACTCTGGCATCTAATAAGCACTCAATAAATTTTATGTGAATTTATTTCAATGATTATATTACACAATGATGTACATGTTTATGCTATAAGTCTCATGCTTCTCGGGTTTCCCATTGAGAACCATATAGTTCACATTCTCCAATGAGAAAAGCTTTGGTTTTGCCTCTCAACTAAACACTCCTTCTTGTCCTTCTGAGCCTCACACTTTACTCCCTCAAACACATCTCAATTTGTGTCTACTGAAAAACCTGTATATGTAACATGTAGGTAATGGAGATGGTGAGGAGGAGAGAGATGCCAGGGTAACCCCTCAAAAATTTCTTTCCTGGCAGGATTCGTAAAACATATTATTCTCAAGTGAGGTATACTATAGAAGGAAAAGAGATAAAAATTTATGTTAAGCTGGAGTGAGAATGGGGTCTTCACTCAGCTGTGATCCCTCAGGAGTTTGACTCAGTGCTCACTGGAGGCATTTTAAAAGGGAATTACTAACAATGTATTTTTCTAGCACATATATGTAAGTAAAAGTCTAGAACAAATTTTAAAAATATACGCACAAGGTTTTTCTTTGTGGTTACTTCTAGTAGGGACTGAATTTTACAGGACCATAGTAAGGATGCAGAATAGGGATTATTCCATACTCTTAGAATTTTTTCGCATGAAGAATATGTACACTATTTCTTTAGTAATTAATATATTTAGGTAAGACTAACAACAGAAATAGCTGTGTGTTATTCAGGTAAGTAACTGCTAGTGGACATAAAAGAAGAAGGCTGAAATCTGAATGACTTAACACTACAAGAGTTTATTTCTCATGCACATTAAATCTGACATGGGTAGGCAGGGTGTCCGCTGTCAAGTGGCCCAGGATCCGGGCTACTCCCATCATGTGACTCCACAT
>PVKZ01009500.1:0-10852 GCA_004027375.1 Macroglossus sobrinus
TCACAATAGTTGTACTGGGAATAAAGTATACAAAGAGTGATACTCAAACAGTAGGATGTCTTTATGGAGGAATAAGCTGAGGGAGGGAGAGAAGGCAGGATATTTCCCCAATATTTAGTTATGAGAGCCTTTGCTTTGTTTGGAAAGATCAACAGCCTGGAAACATAATGGCATCCGATTAGCCAGATATCAGATGGGTAAGGGGTATTAATGAAGTACAAGAGCCATCCATTAATTCATTTTTGAGTTAGCTCTTTCATTTATTAACTATTTATTGAATGCCTCTGTGCCATGCATCATGCCAGGTGCTGGAGGTTCAGAAGTGAGCGGCAAAAGGGGTGTCACATTCTCACTGAGCATACAGTCTTGGGTGAAGAGTGGGGGACTGACATTAAATATAGTATTCACTTTATGTTTTATTAGATTAATATAACATAAGGCATAACAGACACTTGGCAAATTACAAATAGAAATATTGTAAAAACCTCCTGGGTAAAAATGTATGTGTTACTGTATAAATGTATGTCTTTGTGCATGTAGTAACGGGGAGTTGATCTGGTGGGAGGTCAGGGAGTTTTCTCAACCAGTTGATGCTTGGGCTAAGGACTGGAGGATAAGTAAGACTTAACTAAATAAGGTGAGGGAAGAGAATGCCTTCTAGGCAGTGGGAAAAGAATGTGTTAAGGCTATGAGGTAGGAGAGGACATGACAAGTACTAGGGACCAATAAATAGAAGGTTGGTGTGGAGTGTGGTATAAGAGAAAAGTAGATTGGGATCGGATTGTGCTGGGCCATGTAGTATGTATTAAAGATTTGTGTTGTTACCCTGAGAACAATGGGAAAGCATTGGGAGTTTTCCTTAGGAGACATGTTCAGATCTGTGTCTGGCAAAAGATTTGTTTTGGCTGTAGTGTGATAATGGATCAGAAGAAGGCAGAGTTGATGTGGGTAGATCACATTGTTGCCTATTGCAGTGAGATGGAATAAAGAGGGCAAATTTGAGTGATAGATACTAATTAGCATCAGAATAACTAGGTTATGGTGATGAGGGAGAGGAAGCAGTCCAGCTGACACCTTAATGCCTGGTTTGAAAATTGGATGAATAAGGGTTCTTGTTTTAGTTATGCTACAGGTTTGAGTTATAACAAGACTCAAAGTGGCTAAACAGGGTGGAAATAGATTGCTCTTTAATGTCACAGTCCAAGTGTACATGCTGCAGGGCTGATACTGTGGCTCCATGACTTTGCATTCCCAGAGTTCTTTGGTTGAATTGCTGTCATCTCTAAACTGCTGTCCTTATCAGCATGGCTCTAGCTGGCTTACCACTATGTCCACATTCAAGATGTGTCTCTTTCCTCAGTCACTACCCAGAAATTGTGCACATCTCATGGGCCACAACTTAGTCATGTGGCCACACATAACCATAGATACTAGGGGACAGCCAGCCATCTCTACAGTGGTTCGGTCATGAGATAGAAAACACCAGAAGAGGGCCAGCTGGTAGAAGATTAGGAGCAAGTGTTAGGTGTTTATTTCATGCTCTGCTTGGGATTCTTATGGTTCCTTCCCAGCTGTTTTAGCACTCTCAGCTCCCCTCCTTGAACATTTTATTCTACCACTGCAGTATACTTGTCATATCCCCCCAAACACTCATATTCTTCCTACCTAGAATGCCCTTCTCTTCCTTTCTCTCCCCATACTTCAAAGACCAGCTGATTTTTACCAGCTCCATAAAGCTGTTCCTGAAGCTTATGCCTCAACTGCTCCTTTAGGTGAACTCTGACACTCCTTTCTGTCACTGCACTGTGTAATAGCAACAGTTTTCACATTGATGATTTGTTTTTTTTTTTTAATTTAACTTTCATGTTGAATGGTTTAACTTTCCAAATCATTATTATATTTCAGTTCAGTTCAACACGTGTTTATTAAGAGCCTATTATGGGCCAGACTAACTTCTTTCCCTTTACCATTTTCTGAAACACAAACACAGAACCTTTAAGGCTTATTATTTTTCATAATAAGAAAAGCTCCAGTGAGTTTAGTGTTTGGGTGATACTTAGGAATCTTTTAGAGCCATTTTCATGATAGAAGGCATTGAAATATAACTAGAAGAGCCTAATATAAGCTTCAGATTTTTTTTTATTTCTCAGTAATACTTCCTATGCTCACTAATCCTGTCCTGACTTACTGTTCCAATTACAGTCAGGCCGAGGTGACCCTAAACATGGGCACTCATTATAGCATGGATATCGGTATTATGAAGGTGTGGTGGAGGAGGAGTAGAGAGTTCTAGGAGGCCTTAGAGAAAAGAGAACAAGTTTATTCAACTTCCTGCTGCTTCACTATCTGATCTCTTTCAGTCACTGGGTAGAAGGAGGGCCTGAATTGGCAGAAAAGCTGGGATTTCCAAGCCAAATAATAGTTCTGCTTTTTCATTTATTCTTTGTATTATTCTTTGATTAAAAATATTTTCTCATTCATATCTGGTATCTGTTCCTTGATTTGTTTTATAGCAGAACAATGAGACATGATCTCTGCCATGCAGAAGCTTAGAGATTGGTAGAAAGAGCAAAAACTATTTGGTGATAAGACAGTCATGTCCTCTAGCTAGGTTGGATGTAGGCTCTGTGGAGATATGGACCTTCTCTCTAGATTGCCATCTGTCCCTGACAGAGTTCAGTACCATGTTGGTCCCTTGGCTTGTGCTCAGTGACCTTGAATGATTTCACTGACTGCTGCATACCTCTGCATGGTGCACTTGGTGCCTTGATGTCTTGGAGTGTGAAAGGGGAGATTCTGTTGTCTTTCTGCTTGGGGTGGGTGGGTGGAAGACGGGTTGTGGGAGGTTTCCTCCTCACTGATAGCGAAAGTGCTTTGGAAATATGAGCCAGGGGTGATGGCAGGGGAAGTTTTGGTGCGAGGAACTTGGATGCTGACTGTCCTTCCCCTGGTTATTTCTCTCCTGGCTCTTATACAAGGAGTTGTGACATTCTTGTTTTTTTTTTTTTTTTTTTCCTGGAATCACTCCCTCTGATTGCATGGTATATTATCATCTCTTCCTCCAGCATATAACCAAAAAACAAGATAGCACTGCTTAGAAATAGAAGGCTGGTCGGAAGTGTCACAAAATGGTGGCACAGCGCATTGGGAGAGACCATGGTAGTTAGAGATACTCCAGTGAGAGCATGAGCACTGCTGAAGTAGTTCCTTCATGCCCTGTGGCCACTTTCATCCTGTTCTTTTTCTGAGCCTTTTCTAAATGGTGAGTTAACAGTTCCTGAGATACTGACCAGCCCACCTGGGGGAAAGGCACAAGAGAAAGGGCCTCTGATGTGGTGTCCCAATAATTATTTTGACCTAAGGGGTCATGTTAAAGTCACCCAGTGGGGAGGGTTGGGACCCCACTTGGGTAAATACAAAGGGAGTGAAAAAGTTGGAAAATGTTGTATGATGTTTTTACTTGAATTATTTCAGAGCCAGTTCCTACCCTGTCAAGTGCTCTCTGCATCCCACCCTACCCTTCTTAATGACTTATTTGTCCTGGAAAGCAAATCACAAATGGAATGGCTCTGTAACTTCCAAACAAACACAGAACAGTTCTAGGGGTTGTGGAAAAGCCAAATCCTTGGCAGATATTTGAAAACATGTTTCTTTTATATATATTTTAGAAATGCCACCATTTTTCCTTAGGCACAGAAAATTCCCTTTAATTAGCAGTGAATTTCCCATTTCCCCTTTCTTCCTGAGGCAGCTATAAAGACCTGGCCTAGTAAAAGGCAGGTACACAGCTCTCAATTGAGCCCTATTGATGTGCTAGTATAGTTTTAATTGTGTTGAGATTTCCTTGCCAAAGTGACACATGCAGAAGCATTTTAAAAACGTATAGGGTTTGTAACTCTTTCTCTGTCTAGAGCTCTTGAATTATGAATGTCTCTTCCACTGCCTATTTGGTTCTTCTGAATCTGTTAAATTACTTTAATAACCTGTGTGGGGGTAATGTTAATATGTTTGCTCAGTAGTGTGAATTTATTAGCATTCCTACCCTACTTCAGGGAGCTGGTTTGGCCCTTTTGATGCAAGCCCTTCGTTGCAAGAAGAGGCAAGTTATGGTTGTGTTATTTTTTTCTCCTCCTCTTCCATTTCACCATTAGCAATCATTCTGTTGCACAGAGTATGTGATAAATCAACCTCAGGAGAGTCAGATTTGCCATAACATGACATTACCTATCAACTCGTCAGTTCTGAGTTGACTCGCAGCCTTTGAGCTGTATATTTCTTCAAAGTCTAGCGCCAGTTTCTTAGTCAGCTCTAACTAATTTCAGAGTGGAAGGGAAACTTGATTGGAGTGCTGTTTGGGATCTGCTTTTTAATCCTGGTCTGTTTAATGTTTGCTCCTGACAGTCTAGGCCAGACATCATTTTAATGGTATGTGTGGTGATAAAGCCAATAAACTGTCAAGATGATTGATAATCTAAGCATTATAGCAATATGACTTTCCTGTTCTCTTCTGTGCTTTAGATGATGGTTTCCAAATTGAATTCCTATAGTGTGTGCTGTATGTGTGTGCCTGTTGGAGGCTCCCCTAACAGCGTTTGAAGGAGGTAACTATGTTTAATGTATAAATTTTAGCCCTCAATTACCCATACAAATATATCTGCATAAGTGTTGGTACCCTCTAATTTGGGAAACATCAGGAATTTATGGTTCTGCCCTTATAACAGTCCCCCAGCAATTTATAGGCACTGGTGGAACTTTTTATTATGTCTTTATGATGTTTTTTCACCTGGCATGCATCGTAGATTCCATGTGGTTGATTCTGTTATCTGTGGTTGAAAGACATTACAGATAACAAAGTGCACTGTATTAAAGGCTTCTGGTTTCCTTTCCTTTTCTTTGTTTCTTTTTTCTTTTAATTCAGCAGACATTTTTTTAGCATCTGGTCCTCATCTCATTAATCTGACTTGACCAGGTGTTTTAAGGTCGTGACAATGGGAGTGCTTGGCCCCTCTTTGTTGTCCCTCATGGGCCACTGTTGCCGGCAAATGTCTCCCTTTCTTGGTGCAGTGTTGCCTGGGAACAAAAACTCAAATGGCCAAAGCGGTTGGACCTCTTTTTCACTCGTGTGTGCATGCATACATGAGTGTTAAACATAAGCAATTTTACCAGGAGAAAAAAGAAAAAACATGAATATTAAAACTTAAAAGTCTTACTGTGAATTAAAATGCTCTTCTGCTTTCTGCTAACACAGACATATGTTTTGTACAGTTGGGCAGTGTATGCATGATGTTTAGAGTACTACTTTTAAGGTTGTGTGTAGAAAACACAGGACTGTAAAACTATGGATCTCTGGGAATCACAGAGTGTTTCTGCTCTCTGTTGATACTATGATTTTCTGTGTATTTCTTCCAGATTTCATCTTATGGATGAGACTGGGCCCCTGAGAAGGTAGCATGATTGGTGGCAGAACTGGGATTGGTGTTTGTGTCCCTATTTGAGATCAGCTATCATTTTTACAACATTATTTTCTATATCTTCATTCAATGCTCATTTTTCTTTTGGTTATGAGACATTGGACAAGTCACTTTATTTTGCTGGCCTCAGTTTGTAAAATAAAGAAGGTTGAATTTGCTAGCCTCTAAACTTACTTTATAGTAGAAGCCTATGAATTTTTGTGATGAGAATTGAGGAAACACAGGGCCTTGTACTCTGAATAATTTTCTAAAATCATTCAGAGGCTTGTCTTTTCTCTCATTTTTTTTTTCTGAATGTGTGGGCTTTACTCTTTTCCTGCTATCCAGAATGTAAATTTTTGTTCCTGTTTCCTGTGGTTTACCAGGCCAAAAAGAATGCATGGTTTTTCTATAGATACAAATGAACTATTACAAAGAGACTGGCATGCTAGTCTTGTTTTAGTTTACCTGCCTGCTAATATTTGTGTAATATATCATCTTCATCTAAAATACTGTATACTTTTTTTCTTTTTAGTGTGATTAGGTGTATGTATTGTGAAGTAAAGACAAGAAATCTCTGACGATATAAAAAGTTGAGAGATTTAACAACATTGATACTGATTAGTAAAAAATTAACCAAACAGATAAACTCTAGAGACTGTTACTTTCTTGGTACCCACTCAAAAAGCTCAGAGGTGGTATCCTCATCCGCAGATTATATCTCAAGTTTTAGGTAACTGGTGAACTATCCTTCTGGACTCAATTCTGTCCACATCTTCAGGGGACTTGTAATGGAATCAGGAATGCAATACGGGGCTGAACTCTCAGAAGTGGGTCACTGTGTAGTTTTTAAAGCATGCACAGGTGTGAGGAAAGAGTAAAGAATCCATGCGTGAACTGGAAGTTCAGTAGGGAAAAGGTGGGGTCCCAAAGTGTGGCTGGTTTGTCAAAGCTGAGGGGATGAGAGGCACTTGGAGCTGAATCACCCTGTAATGCATTCCTCTCAGATGAATATGTTTGTACTTGAGAAGAATTTCCTTGCAATCCAGTGCTTTTTGCAGTGTTGGCTGCAATGGTCAGTGTGACCTGCCCTGTGTGCCCAGACCTGGGTGGGAAAATGATGGTGGCTTATATTGATTAAGGGTCCATTCTGAGCCAGGCACAATTCTAAGTACTTCTACAGGTATTAACTTATGTAATCCTCCAACAATCCATTGAGAGGGAGAGAGGGAGAGAGGGAGAGAGGGAGAGAGGGAGAGAGGGAGAGAGGGAGAGAGGAAGAGAGGGAAGGAAGGTAAGGAAGGCTGTATGTATGTATGGTTATCATCACTATTTTGCAGATGAGGAAACTGGCTCAGAGAGATTGGTTAGTAGATACTTACTTGGTAGGTGGTGGGCTTCAAACCTGGCCTCTCTCTCACTCTTAATCACTCTGCTTTAACACCCTGCATATGAATGAGCTCACAGCCAGTCTTGAGGCCTGTACACCTGTCTGAGGCAGAGGGTACCTGCATTGCGTGACTCTGAGGGAGTTGTTGACCATTCAACTCTGTTTCTTCCTCTGTAACATGGGGACAGGGTTTTGTGTTTAAATGAGAGAATAGAAATGAAAATGCCTAGCAGAGTACCTGACATAGAAATGGCACTAAATAAATGTTTGGGTGACAGGATATTGAGTTTGAGATTATCACTGAGCTTGTTTTAATTTTTTTTTCATCTACATTTCTTTGTACCCCTTGCCCTTCCTTTCAGCTTGGTTATTTGATGTTTACTTTCTTCAACAATGATGGCGTAGTGGAAAAACAGAAGAGAGTCTGATCCTGGGATTTTGAATTTAAAAGTTTAGGCCCAAGATTTGGAATAATGCATGATGATAGAAGAACTGGCTGACTCTGCATACTAGGGAAAGATTTCTTGGGCTCAGGGGAAAAGAGAGTCAGAGATGAAGAAAAGTATGGATGCTAGTGGGTCCCTGGGAAGGGGCTCTGTATCTTATGTAGTTTTGGACTAAAACTTGTTTCTGACATATTAGCTGTTGTGATTACTTCAGATCACTGGAAGGGAGTAGGGGATCTAAAAAGTTTAAACACATGAGGACATGAGAGAGGCTTTTTGGAGGAAGGAATGGGATTTGAACTGGATTCTGAAGGATGATTGATAATTTGGATAGGGAAATCTACTTGCTTTAGGTGACATCCTCTGTGTCCATAGACACCAGTCCTCCTTGGTCTGAGTTTGCTCTCTTAGCCAACTGCATGGATGGTGGTATGTGATAGTTTCTGTAGGGAAGGAAGAGGCTGGTCTGATGGCAAGGTTGCAAGAGGTAGGGATGTTGGCCATGGAGGAAGAAGGCAGGGTAAGGTGGGGGGCTAAGAGAGTCCAGGAAGTGTAGGACCAGCCTGGTCCACGAGGCAGGAGAGTAGATCATCTTTCTCCAAAATAGCCAGATATATCCCTAAATGGCTAGACCACTGGTCTGAGTTTGTACCTGCTCATTCCCTAGCTGGCTTCCTGAAAGAAAAAAGGCAACTAATTGTAGCAGAGCCCCCTCTCCTTCCCTGCTCCCATCGTATTCACACTTGTACCTATGTTATTGACTTCTGGAGGATTCTGGTTTCAACATTATCCCTTAACATATTGTGGGACTGTGAGTCAATATTTCCTCAGTATTTAAGTGATGAGTTGGTAAGACAATCTCTCAGATGCCTTCCTGCTCTTATCAGCCATGAACCTGTATCATTTAGAAGGTGGGACCTCATGTACCTATTTGTAAATTGGGCCAGTTTGAGGAAGACCTTGGCATTTTAGAGGCTGTTTTCCCCATATGAAGATGACAAATGTTACTTGTCCCTGTAAGAGTTCCCACCATCTCTCAAGTTCTGTAAAAGCAGCCCATTCTTTGAACCAGGAATCAGAGAAGACTTCCTTTTAGCTGGATGGCTGCAGACACTCATCCCTTTCTTCTGTTCTCTTCATCTGAGGCTTTCATCTTTCAAACCCGTTAGATTGAGAGTTCCCCACTGGAGAGAATTGGGTGTTTTGGTTTCTGGGCAAAGAAAGAAATGAAACTTCGTATTAAATCTTGGCTTCTTCCTTTTCTGCTTTTCTGTGCCAGCTGCTCGCTATTCCTTCTCTTCTCACAAGCACCATATCCTAGTTTGCTCTGAAATTTGAGGGAAAGAGAAATGTTGCTTCTGGAAGTTTTTGTTTTGCATTCCTGAGGAGCTGGAGAGTTCTGTCACATACCTAGTTTTCAGTAGGTTCTCACTTTATAAAACCACCACCACCACCTCTATACTTTTACCAGTTTGGACAAGTACATAATTACAATTGTCTCTGAAGAATAGACAGCAAGATAGAATGGATCCTTGGAGCTGTGCCTTCCACTTTCCATCTCTCTGATTGACTACTGTATACAGTCCACACAGTACTGGCTTTCTGCTAGTATGTTGGATGGAATGTGTAGATATTGGAGATCAAACAGAGTGAGAGAAATGCCTGTATATTCACAGCTAATAGTTCTCTCTCCTTGAATCAATTCGAACTGTATTTTCTTTTTTTTTTCTTTTCTAGCCAATAGAGTATGGCTCAGTGTAGACTATTATTTTGACCAGGTTGCTCCAGGACAAGCATCAGTAATTTATAAATAAAATACACATAAAAATAAGAGAAGTCAAATATAGGTTTCTTGAAAAAGGCACTATTAATGTTGGAATGGACTGGTTTGAAGTTGAGTTAGTTTTTGTTGCTGATTTATGTGCTGTTTGTTTTAGGACTACAGTTGTGAGGGTGAGTTGTGAGGGTTCTTGGGAACTGGCAGCTGGGAAGGAGCAGAACTGATTTGAGTCTGAGTTCCCAGAAGAACAAGATGGGAGGGAGTGGGGAAAGGGGTAGGGAAAGGGGACATGGAGGAATGATTTGCATTTCTCTCTCTGCTTGATGGTTGTGTATTTAGGCAAGAGTGCATTGCCAGGAAATTGAGAAAGTAAGTGTGTATGTGTGCTTTATGTCAAGCATAGCTCATTTAAAGTATACCTGTGTGGACATGAGGATTTGCAGAAAACTGTTATATATTTCTCTTAAATTTACTCTGCTTGTTAAACAAAATTTGACAGATGTTTTGCAACAAGTGAGGCCATTACATAGTCAAGTTTTATCTTTACCATATCGGTTGTTATGTGGAAAAGGGGTTTTCTTGGTTGGGGGAGTTTGAATCCCTCTCTGTAGAGAGAATCAGATTTATTTAACTGAAAAATTAAGAGAATTGCAAGTTCATTTTTTGAGGCTTACCACATGGGTTAGTTGCTTGTTAAAACCTTTCACCAGGGCCTATCTGATTTGAAGGTGCTGTGAAATGTTTTACGGCAGATGTGAAAAATTTGTGATCCTTAAATCCCTACCCTCTGCCATTTCAGTATAACAAACTAAAGGCCTCATTTTCTCTCTTTCTCTGGTGTGTATTTTGGCTTGCTTTCTTACATGCAGACACTACATTTTTGTCATTAAGACACAAATATCTACATGGAGAATGTCACTTCTCAAAGTGCCTTCTACATGTTGGTGATTTCCTGGTAAACTTCAGGAATGCTAGGCATTTTATGTGGGTATGTTAGTTACCTATGGCTGCTGTAACAAATAAACACAAACTCAGTGGCTTAAAACAACACAAACTTATTATCTTCTAGTTTGGAGGTCAGGAGTCCAAAATGTATCTTTCTGAGCTAAAATCAAGGTGTTGGCAGGGGTGTGTTCCTTCTAGAAGCTCTAGGGGAAAATCTCTTTTCTTTCTACCTTCTAGAGGCTGTCCACATTCACTAGCTTATGACCATTCATTGCTCTGATCTCTGCTTCTGTTTTCACATCGCTTTCCTTGACTCTGATCTGTGTGCTCCCACTTACAAAGGAATCTTGTGCTTACATTATGCCCATCTAGATAATCCAGTATAAACTCTCCATTGCAAGATCTTTAATTTAATCACATCAGCAAAGTCCCTTTGCCATGTTAGGTAGCACTCACAGGTTCTAGGGATTAGGACATGGACATCTTGTGGCATTATTCTGCCTATGACAGTGGACAAGAAGACATCAGGTGGTTAAAATAGACATATTTCTCTTGGTAGTTTTCTTAAGAGCCTTCTTGAACTTCTGGTATCACCCTAACTTTTGTTATAATTAAAGAGTGATTATTTTTTAAAAAGTAATTAATCCTGTTGTGGGTGGTTTTCTTTGTTTTCCAGAATATAAACTATATATTTTAGCTCTACTCTTGCCCATAGTACAAGTGGCAACCCCCTTTTACCTTTTTATTCTCTTTCTCCTTCTTGGTTCACAAGAGAAGTTTCTACCACTTGTCTGACTATCTTCTTCTTCTTCTTCTTTCTTCTTCCTTCTTCCTTCCTTCC
>PVKZ01009501.1:0-10850 GCA_004027375.1 Macroglossus sobrinus
CCCGGCTGCGGGTGGGGGGAGGGGCCGGTTACCGCGGGGCGGGAGGCAGGACGTGGGGGGAGGGGGTGCCGGGGGGGGGGGGTCCGGGGAAGGAGGCGGGCACGGGTGGCGGGGTGTCTTCCTCACGTGGACTTGGGGCTCTGCAGGTTTTCCACGGAGAGGACCGTGGCCTGGAACATCTTCCGTCTGTGCACGTACATCAGGCCTGCGGGGGCGCGAGGTGAGGGGGGCGCATGAGGCTGAGCCAGGGAGCCGGTGTCCCCGGGAGTGGGTCCTGGGGCCCTGGAGAGTCCAGAGGGCCCGCAGGGTCAGGGGCAGAGGTCAAGGTCGCACCTGGCAGCAGCTGGAGGCCCTCGGCCTGGGCACTCAGCCGGTACCTCTGGCGCTTCCAGCTCCGCTTGGGGCTGAACACGTCCCGGGCGGCGGCCTTGGCGTCCTCTCCCACGCAGAAGGTCTCACAGGAGGCCTGGGGGGCGAGGCGGTGAGGGCTGAGAGCTCGGGGGCGGTGGCGCTGGGCCTGCTGGGCCCCCAGTTGCCACCTTCCATCCCCGGGGCTGTGGGAGCAGAGGGGCCCGGGCGTGGGAGGCGCTGTCTGAGGCTCGCAGACAAACGACTGTGGCATCAGCCGCCGTAGTGGCAGGAGGGAGAATGGGACGGAAGTGGAGACCGAGCCTGCGGCGCCTCGTTCGTCAGCCCGTGTCCGTCTCCACCACGGCTCTAGCCGTCCGTTCGCCTGTGTTTGTGTCGCATCCGCTCGTTACTGAATCTGGGGTGTCAGCCTTGTGCCCCGAGGAGCACAGTGCTTGGCACGGGGTAGCAACCAGTGCGTGAACCTGCTGTTCTGTGCATTCGGGCCTGCATTCAGATCCTGACTCCTACACGTACGGCGAAGTGCCTCAGTTTCCCCACCTTTACACCTCACGAGGTCCCAGCGAAGCTGACGTGAGATACTCTATGTAAAGCTCTTACTAGCTCCCGGAGTGAGGCCCTGGAGGGGTCTTTGGCAGGTCTGTCCTGCCGTGCGCTGGGCACAGGGGGCTGGAGGGGTCCCCCGGGGCCAGGCCCTGGGAGGGTGCGTGTTTTATCTGTTTCTGCTCAGGCACGAGTTGCAAACCACTGGGCCAGTCTCCGGCTGGAGTCTCGGGCTTGCCCACGCCGGGCTCCTCCCTGCCCGCTCGCCCTGTATCGCCAGTTCTGCTAATCTTTCTTTTGTGCATGTAAAGTCTTACATCTCTTCCTTCCTTCCCCGGCCCCCTCCCTTCCTTCCTTCCCCCACTGCTACCGCCCTCGTCAGCGCAGAGCCTTCCTGCTTCCAGCTGGAAGCTCCTCCAGCTGACCCTGCAGGCCAGAGAAGGCCCCGAGGCCTCGCACGGCGCCCCTTCCCGCTCCGGTCCCACTCCTGACGTGCAGACGCTCCTCTCTGTCTTAGTCTCCCTCTCCTCCCAGCCTGGACCAGTTTCTCCAGCCTGACCTCCTCCTCCCCAGCAGACCCTCCTCCTGGGGTGCCCTCCCTTCATCAGTCCAGAGCTGCTGAGCTCAAGCCTGGGAACCCCTGTGGGTTCTGAACAGTGTCTGGGGCAACGAGGCCCTTCGGATCCAGGCACGGTCCCCAGACCAGGTAGAGCTGCCTCCGGAGGAAACCCAGGCGTAGAAGGTCACAGCTCTGGGACCTGCCCCTCCTTGCAGGACCCCTTCCGGTCCAAGCACTGCCCCAAGCCTGCCCGGCCTCTGACATCCTGGAGTGTCGGTGTGGCCGCAGCCCCAGCTCTCCGCCCGGCCCTGTCTCCATCCTTCCCCTCTCCCTCCATCCTTCCCTCCCCTGCATCCCCTCCCTCTGTGCACCCACTGAGGAGGCTCCTGCCGGCCAGGGCCCTCCCTGCCTGCTCTCTCCCACCTGGGCGAGGTGCCTCCTGGGTGGCTAGGGCAATGTCATCCACTGCCCGGGACTGAGCCAAGATGAGGGTGGGTTTTGGAAGGAACAGGAAGGGACCAGGAAACCGGACGGAACTGGGGTGGCGGTGAGGCCCCCGTTCTCAGTGTTGCAGGTGTCGGTGGGGAGGTGTCCAGGTTGGAGCGAGTCAGAGCTGGGGCTGGAAGGGCGGCGGGGGGCAGGTGCCGGGGCAGGCCGAGGGCCTCACCTGGAAGGCGGCCTGGGCCCAGCCGCGGAAGGCCTCCTCCTGGCCGCACAGCTCGTCGCCCTGGCCCAGCTGCAGGAGCCGCTCGCCACCCAGCTCCTCCAGCCGCGTGTCCACCGCACGAGCAAAGGCACAGAAGTGGGGGTACGCCCGGGAGCCCAGCCCGAACACACAGAACCTGGGGGCCAGGGAGCCGTCACTGGAGCCCGCCCCGCCCCGTCCGTCCATCCCGGCCCATGTGTGCCCCGGGAGCTCGGCCCCCCGGCTCGCCGCCCGCCCGAGCTGCCGCCCAGACCTGAGGGTCCCCAGCGCGCCGGCGCTGTCCGTGTTGCTGGACGCGTTTCTCTTCCGCCGCCAGGAGGACACGAGGGGGTCCGAGCAAGAGACGCTGTTGAAGCGGATTTTGTAACTCCTGGGGAAAGAAGACAAGGACAGGGGTGTCACAGGGGGCCGGAGGCATGGCGCAGGTCCAGACACAGCTCGGGGACAGCGTTAGGGGCCCTGCCCTGGGGCTAGGCTTCGCTCTATGGAACAGGCTTGGGCTGGGGGCGAGGGCCCGCGTCCTGGGGCTCTCTGGGCCTCCCCTCCCTGAAGGCGACCTCACGACTCCCTGGCCTCTTAGAGTCCTGGGGACTGCGAGTGGGCAGGCCTCAGGAAAGAGGGCCGTGGCGCCCTGGCCTGCCCCATCTGTCCTCCAGCTTGTTGGACACACGGCGGGAAGGTGGGGGAGTCCTCAGACCTCCTCCCCTCTGTGTCCCCACCTGCCCGAAGCGCCCGCCCCGCTCGCTGGCCTGCTCACCTGTGCTGCTCGGGCCGAGGGGAGCTGTTGTAGGGGCCGGACATCTCCATCAGGGCGGCTGCAAAACTCTGCCAGGGGGCGGGAGAGCGTCACCGTTAGTTTTATTTCAAACTCTACAGAAGGTGGAAACTGTACCGGGCTGGCCCTTATTATTGTTTATAACTTCTAATTTGTTTTGAACATTTCAAAAGAGGTGTCAGCCTTTTGAAAACATTCCAGAAGGCCGTACAATCATAAGAAAGAGAATCTGCTCGAACCTTCCCTCCCATCTTACCCGCCAGGGCATGGCCAGTATTGACAGGGGTGGACTCTCCAGCCCTTTTCCGTTGTACCTATACACATATCTATATTCATAGTTTTTTTTTTTTTTAACAGTGAAAAATGGGGCCAGACTGTATTCATCTGCTTTTCGTCACTGGTCTATCATGGGACCGCCTCCCAGGTCAGCATGCTAAGACCACCTCGTTCTTTTGAATGGCTACCCAGAACCCCGTCATACTGAGAACATCTGGGTGGTCCAGGTCCAAGGCTCAGACACCCTCATTTACATATTTATGCATCCTCATTTACATATCCATGTATCTTCATTTACATATATCTGCATCCTCATTTGCATGTCCCAACAGGCAGTCTTAGAAGTGGAACTGCTGAGTCAGAGGCCTGGAAGGCCTGATGGGATGGATCCTGGGGACCCTCCCAGCATCAGGGCAGGGGAGTTGCTCTTTCTGCTCTGCTGTCACCACCGGGGTGGCGGGGGGGGGGGGGGGGGGGGGGGGGTGGTTGTCTGTTCTTAGCGTTTCAGTCTGATAGGTGGGAAACAGCGCCCGGCCTCCCTGCTCCGCCCTGATCACTGCTGACACCTTCTAGAAGGCTGAGCCACGTCCCGTGCCGCCTCGTAAACAGAAGGACACCGAAGCACCGTCACAGAAAATACAAAACGTGGCCAGCCCACGACATCCGGCGTTCACTGCGGGTGTACTTGGGTGGGGTGGGGTCTTCGGGGTCCCCATCATTAGCACGTGCTACCTTGATTTCATTTTTTGCGGCATCTTGTGGGAGTGTAACGTGCAGACGGAAAAGCACACAAACTGAACAGACCTGCGTCATCGGAGTTCCCTTAAGAAACATCCCGGCACCCTAGAAGTCACCTTCCCGCCGCCCTCCCCAGTCACTACCGCCACCCCGGGGCGGGGGACCAAGCGTTCTCCTGAGTAAAACCACACTTCGCTTTGCCTGTTTCTGAACTTCATGCGAAGTGACTCCCATGGTCTGTGTGTGTTTGTGTCTTTTTTGTGGCTTCCTTGCACTCTGAATTGTCTGAGACTCATCCACATCGCTGCGTGGTGATAATTCGTTCACCCTCATTCACTGCTGTGGCGTGTTTGAATGTACCACAATTTTAAAAATCCAGTCTACGGTTGATAAGTCCTTTGAGTTGTTTCCAGTGGGGTATTACGAACAATGCCGCTATAAATATTCCTGTTCGTGTCTTCAGTGCATATCCACCTTTTTCTGTGGGGTATATTCCTGGGTTTGCTCCATTTAAAAAAAATTGAGGTCAACTTTTGTATATTGAAATACACAGAATTTAAGGATGCAGTTCAATCCGTTTGGCTGTTTAGCAGTTAAAAAAAATAAATTAGATGTACATGTAAGCCATTCCACTCCTGAGTATTTTCCCAAGAGAAATGAAAACAGAAGCTCACAAAAGCCTTGCCCAAGAACGCTCATAACAGCTTCATGCACAACAGCCGAACGCTGGAACCGGCCCAAGAGTGCGTCCACCGGAGAGCGGAGAAACGCACCGGGTGTGGTCACACAGTGAGGCTGCTCTGCCTGGGACAGGGACACACGACCACGTCACGCCCACAGCGGGGCGACCCTCGGAAGCAGGCTGGGCAAGAGGAGCCAGAATACCGGATACTGCCCTTTCTAGGACGTCCTAGAGCAGGCAAAGCTTACCCAGGTGACAAAGTCAGCATGGTGGCTGCTCCTGGTGGGGACATTGGCTGTGAAGGGGACTGATGGACCGGGGGAACTGGCAAGAGATGTTCTGGGTTTATACTAAACAAAAGCGAGTGATTCTGTTTTTTTTTTTTTTTTTTAAAGGCAGATCAGACTGGGGACTGAGACGGGCAGCAAGGCCTGGGGAGAAGGCGTGTGTCACGATTCTGCTTTGGGTGCTAAGAAGCCATGTCTCTCCTGGAAGCGGGGCCACGTAAGGGCTCCGGACACGAATGGCGACAGAGCCGCTTGAAAGAGGACGGCTAACGATAAAGGACCGCGCGGGGGTAATTTTTCGTTTGTTTGTGTAAGATTTGCTCAGAAAGCGAAGCTGCCTAATCTCTGTGGACATCGGAGCAGGGCCCTTTCCTTTTGTTCGGAAGAAAAAGCAGAAACTGCGTCCCGAGTGGGGTAGTCCTGTTTTTCTCATTTGTCAGTGCCCAAGAGCAGTGTGGCAGAAGTGCCTTTGGCAGGTGACACGTGCGCCAGCGGTGGAGGTGGCACGGGGACACAGAAAGCAGGATGTGTGTCGGGGCAGCCGTGGGTGAGCCCGGGAGACTCGTGGCATCTCTGCTTTCCATCAGGGAGTGGGGGGCCTGCCCAGCCCCTCCAGTGTGGTGTGTCCCCCCCATGCCCTGTGGCCCCCTCACCTCTCCATTTTCCGGGGGATCCCCGTTCCCAAACGTGCTGGTCACCACCAACACCAGCGTCTCGTGCTCGAGGAACACCACGTCGTACTCATCCATGCACAGGACCTGAGGATGAGGAGAAGACAGATGTCCCAGGGACCGGGGCCCTGATCCTGGGTCCTTCTCACTCTGTCCCCTCTCCCATCCCCCCCCCCCCCACACACACACACGTGGCAGGGCTGGACTCAGGCCCCGACTTGCTCCCTGACGCCCTGTGGGTCCCCAGGATCCTCGTGGGACTTGTGTCTCTCTCCTGTCCCCCAGGGAGCATCTGGGGATGCACGTGTACCCCCCAACCCGACCCAGATGCCTGCCGCTCTGCGCTCAGCCCTACCCGGGGGTCGAAAGCCTTCCGGAAGAGCCTCCCCAGCTGCTGTGCGTAGCCCTGGGCCCGGCCGGTCTCAGAGCCGTACAGGATTGTGGCCTTCACGCGCTTGGCCATCACGGTGCCCATGAGCGAGGCAGAGATCTTCACCGCACTGCGGGCGGGGGAAGGTGAGGGCGATCAGGCGCACGGAGCCGGGCCTCCCCGAGGCGCACAGGCCGCGCAGGGCCTTGGGGGGCACTCAGTGGTGGGTGTGGAGGGCTGGCACCAGACCACCCCTGGGGCTGGTCTCCCCCCGCCCCCCCCCCCAGGCTGGGGGAAGGGCAGCATTCCCAGGGCACCTACTTGGCCACTTCCTTAAAGGTCTTTTTCCTGGTGATGCCGGCACCCTTGGCTGTGCTCCCCTTCCAAGGATCCGGCTACAGGGGAGTGCGGAGGGCGGGAGGGGAGGGAAGCCAAGAAAACAGAAGTTTAGAGGCTGCTTAGTCAGTCAGAGCAGGTCGTGGCAGGCAAAGCCAGCGGGCTGGGTACCTGGTAGCGAAAGGCAGGGGACAGGAAGTAGTTGACCATCTCCTGATGGAACACAGGGGTGAGGCTGCCCGAGATGGGGGGCACGATCCAGGCCCAATCGGCAGGGCAGCCCCCCCGCGCCTTCTGCTCGTTCTCCAGGTGCTTCATGAAGGAGGAGGTGGCGGCGTGGTGGTCCACAATGGTCACTTTGGCCAGCTGGGGCGAGGGGGGTTGGGATGGGCTTAGACTCAACTCAGCCTACGGGCCCTACCCTTGTCACCCCAAACCCCGCTGTGCTCCGTGTCACCTCAAATCTAACAAACACCGTGTTCTCCTCAACCCGTGTCACCCCCTAAACTGAAGCTCAAAGCCCAGCCTGCAGTAACAGCTGCTATCTCTGGTATCCGTGTGCCCTGCGCCCCCAGCCCAGGGTCCGAAACTCTCGAGACCCCCACAGCGGTACCCAGCAGGCACCGTTTTCCCCAAGCCGCCGTGCTCGGCATACCCTCGGGCCTGGAACTAGAGTTCCTAGTGGGTCCCACCAACTTCGGTGTGCCCCCAGAATTACGGAGCATGCACCTGTCAGCCGTGCTCCTGGCACGCACAGGCCCCCACGTTGCAGCACCTGGCACGGGAGGGGCCGTGTCCCCAGAACAGCAGGCTCCGGGGTGCCCCGTAACAGTCGGACTATGGGACTCCTGCCGCTGTCTGCAAATGCTGCCCTGGTCCCTGAGTGCCACTGCCCTCCTCGCCCTGTGCCCCACGCGCCCCACGCGCCCCGGCCCGCCGGCCCCGTGCACCTGGTAGCTGTGCAGCACGGCCAGGTTGATTTCCACGGCCGCCTTGTCCTTCCACAGGGACGACGACGTCCGGGTGTCCAGGTCCATGCAGACGGCCACATCCTGGGGGCAGGGGTGCGCGGCATTGGTAGGCACGGACGGGGTGGCGGGGAGTGGATGGAGAGCACCTTTGTCTCAAAGTCGTGCGTGGAGGGAGGGAGGGAGGGGGGTGGGTGGCCTCGGGAGGCCTCACCGCCTAGTTTGGGGCGGGGTTCACTCTCTTGTCTGGGACAGACAAGACCCTGGGCCAGTCACTTCTCAACCCCGGGCCTTAATGTCTCATCTCTAAAATGGGTCTTAACATTTTGGGGGGCAAAGTCCGCTTTGAGAATCTGATGAAAGCTGTAGGCCTGTAGATCCTATCTCTGGAAAGATATATATATATATATACACACACATGACCCCGGACCAGTGTGGGTTTGAACTGCGCAGGGCCACTTACTGGCTGGTTCCCCAAGTGACCCTTGCTCAAGAGTCATCTGCATTCACGCACGCACCCCCTGCCCCCCACCGTGGCTCCAGCCTGGGTGCTTCCAGGGCCCTCCCCCCAAGTCCTAGCGTGGGGGGCGGACCGGCGCTTTGCTGACGCTCCGCGGCCCTGTGTGTGAGTCCAAGGCCCGCGCCCGCCGCCGCCCGCCGCCCGCCGCCGCCGCCGGGGGGCGCTCACCTCCAGGATGTTGTAGCGGTGCGGGTCGCACAGGTTCCGCGAGCCGATCTCCGTGCTCATGTACCAGCCGCTGAAGGGCGCGGCGGGGAACTCCAGGCCCCCGATCTCCAGCAGCATGCCGGACACGGCCGGGAGCGCGTACCAGCGCAGCCCCAGCGCCGCGAACCACTCCAGCCTGCGGGCGGCGGGCGGGCCGGCCGTCAGGTCCCCGCCCCCACGGCGGCGCGGCCCCCTCTCCCACCTGACCCGGCGCCCTCGTGCTCACGTGGGGTGCTCCAGGGGCACCTCGAGGACCAGCTCGGGGGGCAGAGTGAAGAGTTCCGGGGACTCGTCGGGGGCCTGGAGCAGCAGGGGCAGCACGTCGAAGCGGCCGTTTCCCGGGGTCCAGCCGTGCTGGATGCAGAGCTGCGGGGGGCGGGGCCGGAGGCGGGTCTCAGGGCCGGACCCCTGCGTCGGGCGTCTCCCATCTTCCCTCCCAGTGAGGGGCCCCTCCTCCCTCTCCCTGCCTCGCTGACCCCTGACCCCAGAGGCCTCGCCCACCGCTCCCCACCCCCCGCCCGCTCCGCCTCCGCGCGCCCACCTCGGTGATCTCCACGTTGGCGGGGTCCCCGCGCACCGAGCCGTCGGGCTGCCGGTAGCCCGCGTAGCGCACCAGCTGGCTGTTCCAGATGCGGAAGTCCCCGCGGCCCGGGGTGCGTTGGGGGAACACTGTGATCGCCGAGCTGACACGGGGAAAATGTGGGGGGGGAGCTGGTCAGAGCCCCAACTTCTCCGCGAGGAGCGGAGCAGAGAGGGGTTGGCCTGGCGCGCCCGGACACTCACCGGAGGTTGCCCTTGTTGGTGGCGTACTTGATGTGGCTGCAGATGTAGGTGAACATCTCCTGAGCAGAGCTGCAGTCTCGGGCATCAAACACCTGAGCCAGCCGAGGCGGGGCGGGGGGGACAGGAGGGAGGTGGGGACTCGAGGCCAGCCCCGGAGTGCAAGGAAGGCAGGGGAGACTCCCAAGGCTGGGCTGTCCCTTGCTGTGAGCCATGCTTCTTTCTCTTCTGGGGAGCCCCCCCTCCCCCTGACCATTTGCACCCACGTTGACCCCTTCCTGCGCTGCATGCCACACCCGGATAATAGCCTGGTCTGCCTCTTATCTCCAGCCTAGGAAAGCTGACTTGGAGCCTGGCACGCAGGACGAACCCAGTCACTGTCAAGCTGGTGCGTGGGGCAGGGCCCCCGCTGGTGCGGAGGCCACCTAGCGGTGTGGGGGCTGAGCTCCCTGTTATCCGTGGTGTTCAAGCCCCAGCCCGTCCACGCCCCAGCCAGTCATCTGACTCCCCTGGGACACAGTGATGATGGCAAGGGAGGGAGGCCCCACTGGATGGCCTTCGGGGACTCTGCCCATCCTGGCACTTGGATGCCAGGAGGAGCCGTCTGGACTGGCTGAGCGGAGGCCCCAGCAGGAGGCTGGGAGGTCCCTTTCCTGCCTTAGGGAGGAAGAGGAGGCTTGTGTTGGTGATAGGGCAGGAGGTGGCAGTGGCTGAGCTGGCGCCAAGGGAGGGACATCAGATATAGCCGCTCTGATGGGTTCAGAGCTGAGCTGGAGCCCCGAGCAACTTAGAGGGCTTTGCTCCCTAGCTAGCGTCAGACGGGATTATCCCTATTATCTGAGACTCCTTGGGATTTGCAGAGCACGTGGCTTTATTGTAAGTGCTTCCGTGATCCGTTACAGTAAGGAGGCCAAGGGCATGGATCGGTTGGTTCCCCTGTGGGCCAGCTTTCTGCTCTTAGTGTCCCGGGCTGTTCCAGCAGCCCAGGCTGGCTCCGAGTCACGTGGCGGGGCACGGAGGGTGTGGGGCTGAGGCGCTGGGGGACTGCGGTGTGTTTGGGGTGAGGGGCCTGGACTGGGCAAGCAGCAGTCGGGGGCCTTTTCCCGAAGGCTGCTCCTGTTTCTGACAATACCTCCCAGGGACCAAAGCTCAGCTGTCCTCACGGACTTGGTGCGTCTGGGTGTCCTTCTGTAAGGCACTGCCATGGGGCTTCGCGACCAGTATTAATGGCCAGGTGTTAGCTATGTGCTGGTCTCTAAGGAACCGGGCTGGGGTCTCCCTACTGCTCGGGACCCCCCAGGGAAGCCTCGGAAGCCTCTCTCGTGTCTCCCACCCCATCCTGGGCGCCTGCTAGCCAGCCACACCTGCAGCTTCCCCCACTGGATCCGGCCCACGCAGCGGGGAGCGTTCCGCCAGGCCTGCTTGGCGCCGAACACCAGCTCGCTCTCCCGAAGCTGGTAGGTGCCTGTGGCTGCCACCTCGGCTTCCACCTCCTCGAGCCGCTGCTCGTGGGCCTGGGAGCCGCTCCTGCGGAGGACAGGGGAGCAGAAGGGAGTCTTGTGGGCTGGGGAGGGCCCGCAGGTTCCCTGAGGGCGCTGGGGGGGAGGCCGGTGGGCGCTGAGCTCAGGCTCCGTGTGGGCGGAGTCAGGACGGGGGCTGGGGAGGGACAAGGGTGGGCGTGGGCATCAGGTCCGGATCACACCGCTTGATGGCGCTGTAGTACTGGTTGATGAAGTCCCTGGCCTGGCTCAGCAGCTGCTCGCGGGGTGGGGGGCCCTGGGACGGGCGCCCCTGCAGTTTCCGGGGAAATACCAGCGAGCCCAGGCAGCGTCTTGGGGTGCAGGGTCCGTCCTGGATGGCGATGGGGGGGCAGAGGTGGAGAGAGCAGGAAGCACAAAGGTCAAGATCAGGTCAGGGGGCAGGTGCCAGGGTTGGGGGCGCAGAGGAGGGTGGGTCCTGGGAGGTGCAGATTCAAGGCAAGGCCTGAGACTGGAAACAGGGGTGAGGATGGGCTGGCGTAGGCCAGGACCCCGGCAGAACTTAGGGCAAGGGCTGGAAGCTGA
>PVKZ01009502.1:0-10850 GCA_004027375.1 Macroglossus sobrinus
AGGCATTGACAGTGTTGTGTGCTTTAGCAGCAATAGCTGACTATATAAGTTCAAGTAGTTATTCTTTTACTCCAGGAGGATGTAAGAAACTCTACTGTGGTGGCCATAGTCACACTTTCAGAGTCTCTGCTATTTCCTTTACCATTCGTTCCTGCAGACAGAGGAGCAGCATGAGGATGGAGAACCAGAGCAGCGTGTCTGGGTTCCTCCTCCTGGGGCTCCCCATCCCTCCAGAGCAGCAGGGCGTGTTCTTTGCCCTGTTCCTGGGCATGTACCTGACCACGGTGCTGGGCAACCTGCTCATCATCCTGCTCATCATCCTGCTCATCAGGCTGGACTCTCGCCTCCACACGCCCATGTACTTCTTCCTCAGCCACTTGGCCTTCACTGATGTCATTTTCTCATCTGTCACTGTTCCAAAGATGCTGATAAATATGCATACTCAAGATCAATTCATCCCCTATGTAGGGTGTATAACACAGATGTATTTTTTCATAGTTTTTGGCTGTCTTGACAGTCTCCTTCTTGCAGTGATGGCATATGACAGATATGTGGCCATCTGTCACCCTCTACGGTATACCATCATCATGAGGGAGGGTCTGTGTGTGCTGCTGGTGGCTGGCTCCTGGCTTATCTCCTGTGGCAGTGCCCTCTTGCATACACTCCTCCTGGCCCAGCTGTCCTTCTGTGCTGACAATCTAATTCCCCATTTTTTCTGTAGCCTTACCACCCTACTCAAGCTGTCCTGCTCAAATACCTCTGTCAATGAGATGGCCATATTCACTATAGGGGCTCTGGTTGCCATTATTCCATTGAGCGGCATCCTGATCTCTTATGGCTGTATTGGGGCCTCTATCCTGAGAGTCCCCTCTACCACAGGGCTCTGCAAAGCCTTGTCAACATGTGGCTCCCACCTCTCTGTGGTGTCTCTCTTCTATGGAACAGTTATCGCATTGTACTTTTCCTCTTCATTAAGCGAATCCAACGACAAAGCCATGATAGCCTCTCTGATGTATACAGCGGTGACGCCCATGTTAAACCCCCTTATTTACAGCCTAAGGAACAGAGACATTAAATTGGCTCTGGGGATTCTTTTCAGAAACAACATCCTAGTCTCCAAGTGAGAATCACTTAACCGTGTTCTTATTTCACCCACTGGCCTTGTCATAGAGGCCTTCTCGAAAAATTGCGTGTCCATCACCTATGTCGCTAACACTTACCCTGTAGCCTTCTGGGGCAATTCGTTATTGGATCTAATCCTTTCCACATTTGTCATATCCATTGTCCATTTATTTTTCAATCAACCTGAAAATGGCATTTCATACATCATCTGCTTATCTTGCAGTCATCAAAGCACCAAACTTTTTATCCCCAACTTCAAGTCTCCATGCGCACCAAGGAGCCAACACTGATGTAAGAACAAGAGGGAGTTTATTTGCAGGCTCGAGCGCGGGCCAACCACTGATACATTGATGCAGCAGTGGAAGTGTCAGCTCCGACATACTTCGAACTTGGCAGGTGGAACTTGTAGATTTCTGATTGGCCAATTGTTGGGTAGGGTGACTCTTAGTTCTGGTTTTACTTGTTATTCCACTTAAGTTCAAAATGGAGGGTTTGTATCTAAGATGGAGTCACTCTGGTTCTATAACTATTCCTGGGAATGTTTGCCATTTTCCTACAATCTATTTTGCATTATCATTTTTTCTGCACCTCCTACTTGAATGTGTATTCCCCAAGAGGGGTTTCTGTTTCTGTTACTCACTGCTATGTCTTCAAAGTATATATCACTATTTTATTTTTGTGAGGAACTTAATAATTATCAATATTAACCATGCACCTCATGTGAGCCATGGTTGTTCCCTGCTGATACAGACAATGATAATAGACCTTGTTATGTGCTCATTTAACCATCCCTCAAAAACTCACATGAAAAGAACCATTATTATTTCCACTTTAAAGAACCTGAGTTGCAGCGCTTGTTGGTGAATTACTCAGGTATGCTCTCTTCACAAGCGGTGAACCCAGAGTTGTTTCTCCCAGAACATACGGTTTCAATCCCCCTACTCCTCAATGAGGCATGGACACTATGCTTCAGAACCTAACAGGGGCATGGGGAGGCCTGTGCATTAATAAAGGTGTAATGGAGGTCTAAGACAGAGCTGTGTAGGTGCTGTGGGAGCCTGCAGCAGCTGCTGGAGCTTGTGCACTGCCTGGGCTGTACGCAGCAGAACAGAGAAGCTGAATTTGTGATGCAGAGGCTGCAGGTGACTGGGGAACCTCCTTCTTCTGATCCAGAGACCTGACCTGAAGCTCGAGGTATCAGGAACATCATGGACACCTTCTCCTGTCACTCCAGTTGCAGCTCTGGCCCTCGGGACCATAAACACGCTCCTTCTCAAGGGCCCAGGAGGAAGCGGGGCAATTAGCCTGAGGTGACTGTGGCTCCACTCAGGGATTTAGGGCTGTTTTCCTCTGGGGTTCTTTCCAATGGGTAAAAAGAGGTTGTCTACTCATTGTTTGGTAGCTGGTGAACAGATATGAAATCCTGTAAAAGTCCTCAGTCCACCGATGTTTGCTCTCCTTCCTTCAATCCTGGGTGTTCTGCACAGAAAGTGAGGATTCAGGTAACATGATGAAGCTGAAGGCATCTGAACTCACAGTGCTGGTATAGATCAGCGGGGGCCCAGAAATGTCCATAGTCATGTGTGTGTGCATGTGCCAATGTGCATGTGTGCGTGTGCACTCCACTGATTCACACACAGAGTTCTCTTACCTGGAAATTTCCTCTCAGAAAGTGTACACTTCTTTTCCTTGAGTTGTTGTCTGTGTGATGTTCATCATCTGCAATTTGAATATGTATGTCCGCTTACGACTTAAGTGCATGCAGGAGAGGGTGTGGGATAGTTCTGTTTGTGCAGCTGAGAGGTGCATGTGACACTGTATTTTGTTTGTGAGTTTGTGAGTTTTGCATAGATTTGTGTGAAGGTGACTCATATCCTGACTGCATTTACCTTTGATATAAGCTAGAGAAGTCTGTCAAATTTCCTTTGGCCAGTATTTTTCTGCCACAGTGACTGCTTTTGTGTATAACGAACTCACACCCTGACTTCCTTTACTCACAAGATGTGTAGTATAGAGACTTAAAATCAAGCTACAAATATGTGTATGTGTGTGTGTGTGTGTGTGTGTGTGTGTGTGTGTAATATTCTCATATTCTGAATCTCTACATGCTAAAGACCAGAATCCACACAGGCAGCTCCACAAAAAAAAAAAAAAAAAGATCCTTTGAAGAAGAATTGGGGGCCATTTTTCAGTGGTTAGAATAACAGAGGAGGGTCTCTAGAAGCCCAATATTTCTGACACTCTTCTTCAATTTTATTGACATAGTTTAGTCAAATGGAAAGAAACAGTGATAACCACTGTAGATCTTGTCTGTTAGGTGCTTAAACACCAGGACATTGTGAGCACTTAGTAAACTATAGCATCGTGCAGACCAGGAACCTGTCTCCCCATTTCCTGACTGCTTAGGAGACAATATCTGGTACAAAGACAGGAAAATTAGGCCTATGCAAAACTTCAAGTCACAGCTTCTCCTCTTCTCTGGACTGAGCATTTTTCAAGCCACCTCTTTCACACGGGTGCTGACTAAATGAAGACGCCGTTTCTGTGCTGTTTCCTTCCCTTCAGTAACACTGTAGCTCTGGAGTGTTATTAGGGATCGTCTCTCCTGAGTCTCCTCCAGGAGATGTCCTCCAGGAGATGGGTTACGTACTAGGATTTCCTACCCCAGTCAGATACTTACACTACAATGTGAATGTCGAGTTCCTCTCCTAAGCACATGAGGATTTGAACATTTAATTTTAGTTCATCCCCTCTACCACTTATGGAAAGAAATGGGTAGATTCTCTCTCTCTTGGGAAAATTATCAGAAAAACTACCTTTGAGATTAGGTTTCACCTGTGACAGAATATCTATGTGAAGTCCCATAAGCAATTTCATTGCTTCTGTTAGTAAATGAAAAAAAAAATCACTATTTTGTCTACTTCTGAGACATAAATTAAATATTGATGAATTGAATGAACTTGAAGGTTTATGAAAGCCATTTGCAAACTCAAGCCTATAGGATTTTGAGTGATGACAGCTACGTGAGCAAAGTGATGCTTTTAAATCCTGAAATAATATTTCTTAAGGTGTCGGTTCTGTTGTCTATCTAAAGAGAGGGAGAAACAGTAGGGTCATAACAGCAGAGATTCAAGTACATTTAGAAAATGTGAAAAAGTGAGAGTTTTTGAGTATAGCAGTTACAGTGTAACGTCACGATAGTTTTTATTCTTTCCGAATATGTCTATAACCAAGCTTTAATAACACCCTTATGCTAGGACTGTTGAAGATTCCATGAGGAAATGATGCAAAAATGTGTTTGTCTGACAGAGTGTTCATTAAATGTCAAGTATTACAAGTGTGAAGATCAATATTGGGAAATAGCAATTGTCAACCAGGTAACTGTGAATTCTAATAGACACCTCCCATCCTCTGGCATCCCCAGTTCTCATTCTCAGGTCTCAGGTGGCTTTATTCCTAGTTATTTCTGAGCCAACTTGAATCACCAGATATGAACAGAGACTCGAAATGAAGTACTTTTTATATCTTGGCAAAAGATGAACTTGCACTAAATAAGTTCCATCAGATTTATCCCAATGATAAGATCTGAGCTTGGATACTTCCTTGAGAGAGTGAGAGCTCTGCTGAGTTAGCATAAAATATAGGTCAAATCCTTAGTCTTTCATGCTGACCATCATGTAATGTTGTTTGGTTAAATTTCTGAACTTGATCCTGGTTTTACTTGGATACTTACCCTGGCATAAAAGCAATTGTGAAAATTTTGTGTATATTTTATTCAAGATGTTCTTCTTAGATATTAAGGTGTATTGAATTAGAATCCTCTTATTAACTATGAACATGTGCTCTTGGAATCTTCACACTACAGTGACACAAGATGAAGCCAAGAGAGGTGTGGCTCCCTAAGTCATCAGCTAAGAAGAGGTGGAGCCAGAATCCCTGCACTGCCCTGGCTGCAGACCCATACCTTTGGTCAGCCCTCTGTCAGATCCTCCCCGGAGGGTCAGGACACTGAAGAAAGAGGTCCTGTTTGTTCTCGTAACTCCAATTAGTATCATCATACCAAAACCTGGTTGATTAAAGGAATAAAAAGAATGTATTATTTGGAAGACAACATGTTAGCCCCTGAGGGTGTTGCTTGCTTTAGCAGCACTAGCTGATGATATAAGTTCAAGTAGTTACTCATTTTCTCTAGGAGAATGTAAGAAATCCTACTATGGTGGCCATAGTCACACTTGCAGAGTTTCTGCTATCTCCTTTACCCTTCATTCCTGTAGGTAGAGGAGCAGCATGAGGATGGAGAACCAGAGCAGCATGTCCGGGTTTCTCCTCCTGGGGCTCCCCATTCCGCCAGAGCAGAAGGGCGTGTTCTTCGCCCTGTTCCTGGGCATGTACCTGACCACGGTGCTGGGGAACCTGCTCATCATCCTGCTCATCAAGCTGGACTCTCGCCTCCACACGCCCATGTACTTCTTCCTCAGCCACTTGGCCTTCACTGATGTGTCCTTTTCATCTGTCACCATCCCAAAGATGTTGAGGGACATGAACACTAAGGACAAATTCATCTCCTATGTGGGGTGCATTTTACAGATATATTTTTTCATAGTTTTTGGCTGTCTTGACAGTCTCCTTCTCGGAGTGATGGCATATGACAGGTACGTAGCCATCTGTCACCCTCTACGGTATACCACCATCATGAGGGAAGGGCTGTGTGTGTTGCTGGTGGCTGGCTCCTGGCTTGTCTCCTGTGGCAGTGGCCTCTTGCACACACTTCTCCTGGCTCAGGTGTCCTTCTGTACTGACAATATCATTTCCCAATTCTTCTGTGACCTTCCCATCCTCCTCAAGCTGTCCTGCTCAAATACCTCTGTCAATGAGCTGGTCATGTTCGCCGTAGTGGCCGTGCTTGCCATTATTCCATTGAGTGGTATCTTGGTCTCTTATGGCTGTATTGGAGCCTCTGTCCTGAGAGTTCCCTCTACCACAAGGCTTCGCAAAGCCTTTTCTACATGTGGCTCCCACCTCTCTGTGGTGTCTCTCTTCTATGGAACAATTATCGCACTGTACTTTTTCTCTTCATTAAGTGATTCCAATGACAAAGCCATGATAGCCTCTCTGATGTATACAGCAGTGACTCCCATGTTAAACCCCTTTATTTACAGCCTAAGGAACAGAGACATAAAATTGGCTCTGGGGATTCTTTTTAGAAACAATATCCTAGTTACCAAGTGAGAATCACCTAACCGTGATCTTATTTCACCCACTGGCCTTGTCATAGAGGCCTTCTTGAAAAATTGCGTGTCTATCACCTATGTCTCTAACACTGTCCCATGATCCTTCAGGGGCAGTTACATTATTGGATCTAATCCGTTCCATGTTAGTCATATCCATTTCCATTTATTTTTCAATCATCCTAAAAATGGCATTAACTAAACATCCATTTATCTTGCAGTCATCAAAGCACCAAAGTACTTACCAAGCAGGTGAGTGATTCTCAATTCTAAATGGCTTGAGCTTTGTTTTATCTTCCTAAAGAGAGAGGAGACTTGCTAAGACTCAGAACACACCTACCACCTCTCAGAAGCAAAACGACATCAGCATTTTTTTCTTTTTGAAGATAAAATGGTTTTGCTTTAAGACATGATTAGAGGTATGAAATTTGACAATGTTTTGGATTAAGCTGGACCTTGTCACATCCAATTTCCTGACCCACAGGTTGTAGCTGTTCAGAATTCTCAATGTGCTATAGTATGTCTCACTTTGTCTATAAAAAATGAAGATTTGCACTCTTAAGCAGAGGCAGTACATGTTTTGTATATTATTGTTTTGATAGGAATAAAAAAAACCCCTCCTCACCAATAAGTGATATAACTTTTAGTTATAACTCACAGTTTCTACCTGTTAAAGGAAATGTGACATAAATCAACTCTTTATTTCCTCTTTTTTACCTATTGTTTTCCAAAGCTACACATATGCAGCAAAGTTTCCAAAGTTTATTTTAATGAAGTCCAGAATGCTTACTTTCTTACTGTAGTAGCTAGTTAATAAAGTGCTTTTGAGGGCAGCTGAAACCTAAATAAACTTTAATATGATTGGACCTGTGACAAGGACTTAACAAGGCAGTGCACAGTGTCAGTCCAATGATCAAATTTCTTCATTCTAGGAGGATTATACTTTTTGCCTCTAGTTGAATTATTCTAGTGAATACAACCTGTATATGCCTAATTTTAGTTGGAAAAAGGAGTGCTGTCTTGTTCCCACACTGAGCGCTCCCACTTCTCATAGGGAGAAGCTGAGTACCTGCCTTCACAACTCACACACAGAAAAGCACTTTAGTGCATGGCTATTATGTGCCAAGCAATTTTCTAAGTTCTAGGAATACAAAATGGGAAAGGTAAGATCCAATCAAAAGCACGAATGAGGACAGGTGAGGGAGCATGGGGTTATCTGGGGGAAAGCACTTCAAGCATGAAGATCAGCAACTAGCAATACCCTGAGGTGAGATGACCCCTGGCCTATTAAAGAAGCCCCTGGAGCTGGACTGGGCCAAGAGGGGGAGGGATGGAAGGCAATAAGTTTAGAGATATCAGCGGACAAAATATGTGGGGCAATTACAGTAAATGTAGATATATTAGGCAATGTTCTCCAAAGAAATAGAACCAATAAGCCATGTGTGTGTGTGTGTGTGTGTGTGTGTGTGTGTGTGTGTGTGTGTGTGTGTAAGTGTGCGCAAGCGCACATCTACATGTGTGTAGAAAGAGATATATATTCTAAGGAATTGGCTCAATGATTGTGCAATTGTGGGGGTTAGTTAGTCCCAATTCCGAAGGGTAGTCTGGCAGACGAAAACCCAGGGAACAGCTGTAATTTGAAGGTAAGGCAATTGCTGACAGAATTGTCTCTTCTTTGGAGAGGTCAGAGTTCTTCTTAAGGCCTTATATGCCTGGATGAGGAACCTTAAATTATGGAGGGCATTCTGCTTTACTTAGAGCCTGTTGATTGCACTGTTAATCTCCTTCAAGGATATACTGTTATACAAACATCTAGAATAGTCTTTGACAAAATATCTGGGTACAGCACCCTAGCCAATTTGACACATAAAGTTAGCCATGATAGTAGAGTTTTTGTTTTTCAGTCTGAGTAATTTGGGAACCCATTGGAAAGTATTCAAAAAGGAATAACGTGATCGTGTTCATTTTGTTATTTTTTCCTTTAAAAACATCCACATTTTAAAAAATAAATGTATTAAGGTTACACTGGTTCATCACTTAATGTAAATTTCAGAATTACAACTCTAATGAGACATGCATACACTATTGTGTGCTTACCACCTGAAGTCTATTCTCTTCCCGTCACCATGTATTTGACCCCCTTTACTCTATTTGTTCTTCCCCAGCCCCTCCCCTTCTGGTACCACCATTTTGTTTCTGTATTAATGAGTTGGTGTGTTATTTTGTTTGTTCATGTGTTGTTTTCTTTTATAAGCCACATTTGAGTGAAATCATACAGTTCTTTTCTTTCCATCTGACTTATTTCATTCAGGACATTACTCTCAAGATCTATCTATGTTTTGCACAAATGGCAATATTTCATCTCTAGATGTTTTGAGGTGTAAGTGACATACAGTAAACTTTGTGTATTTTGTACTTTGAATATATTTAATATAATTTGAATAGTTTTGACATGTATACACCCATGAAACGATCACTAAAACAGTCAAGATGAACAAGTTTCCTCATGCCCACCTTTCTCTCTTGCTTTGCTCCTTCCATCTGTCCCCAGGGGAATCACTGGTCTGTTTTCTGTAACATAGATGAGGTTGCATCATCTGGAAGTTCATCTAAATACAATCATATAGTGTATATTTTTCATTGCTGTCTTCTTGCACTCAGCATAAGTATTTCGAGATTCATCATGTTAGAATATGCATCCATACATCTTTCGTTCGTGTTATTCATATGTTCATTTTTTAAATTGCCGAGTATGAGGACATTAATTCCATTGTATGAACATACACAGCTTTCTTTTCCCTATTCACCTGGGATTCTCCCTAGCTCCAGGTCTGATTTTTATTATAGCCCAGGAATTTTTGCCATTTTCCTGCCTTTTATTTGGCATTAACATTTTTTCCTGCATCTCCTACATAAATGTGTGTTCCCCACGGGGCGTTTCTGTTATGTTACTCACTGCTATGTCTCCAAAGTTTATATCACTTTGTGAAAAACTTCATAATATTTAAGTAAATCAATGAACAAAAGAATTAATTCAACAATAACCAAGCACCTCGTGTGAACCATGGTTGGTCCCTGCTGATACAAAGACGATAAACCTTAACACCTTTTAAGCTTGCATTATGTGCTCATTTAACCATCCTTCAAACTCATATAATGGGAACCATCATTATTTCAACTTTGAAAAACCTGAGTCTCAGAGATCTTTGGCAAATTACTCAGGTATGCTCTTAGTAAGCAGCATGTTCATAGTCATTTTCCCTAGAGCATATGGTTTCAATCCCCCTATTCCTCAACAAGGCATGGACCCTATGCTTCAGAACCTCACTGAGGCGTGGGTAGACCTGTGCATTAGTAAGGGTGTAATGGAAATCTAAGACAGGTCTGTGTAGGTGCCGTGGGAGCCTGCAGCAGCTGCTGGAGCTTGTGCACTGCCTGGGTAGTACACAGCGATAAGAGAAGCTGAATTTGTGATGCAAAGTCTACAGGTGACTGGGGAAACTCCCATTTCTGATCCGGAGACTTGACCTGAAGCCGAGGTATCAGGAACATCACGGACACCTCCTCCTTTCACTCCAGTTGCAGCTCAGGCCCTCGGGACCCTCCACACGCTCCTTCTCAAGGGGCCAGGAGGAAGTGGGGTAATTAGCCCGAGGTGACTGCTGCTCCACTCAGGGGTTTGGGGCTATTTTCCTCTGGGGTTCTTTCCAATGGGTAAAAAGAATTTGTCTGCTCATTGTTTTGTAGCTGGTGAACAGATATGAAACTGTGTAATAGTCCTCAGGCCTCCAAGGTTTGCACTCCTTCCTTCATTTGTGGGTGTTCTGCACAGAAAGTGAGGATTCAGGTAACATCATGAAGTAGAAGGTATCTGAACTCACAGCACTAGTATGGGTCATCAGGGGCACAGAATGTCCATAGACGTGTGTGTGTGTGTGTGTGTGTGTGTGTGTGTGTGTGTGCGCGCGCGCGCGCGCGCGTGGGCCTGTGCAGTCTGCTGACTCACTCACCTAGAATATATATAACTCAGAGAAAGCAGGAACTTTTCTCACAGCAATGTGTGCACTTATTTTACATGAGTTTTGTTAAGACACTGTGCATCACCTGCGATTTGAATGTGTGAAACTGCTTATGACTTCAATGCATGCGGTAGAGGGTGCGTGATAGTAATGTGTGTGCAGCTGGAGGTGCATGTGACACTGTATTTTGTTTGTGGGTTTTGCATAGATTTGTGTGAAGGTGACTCATATCCTGACTGCATTTACCTACCTTGAGTATAATCTAGAGAAATCTATAAATCTCCCTTGGCAAGTGTGTATCTGTCACAGTGACTGCTTTTGTGTGTAATGAAGTCACACCCTGACTTCCTTTACTCACCAGATGAGTAGCATAGACACTTAAAACCAAGATACTAATGTGTGTGTGTGTGTTTAACATTCTCACATTTGAAATCTCTACTTTCTACAGACTAGAATTCACACATGCAGCTTAAAAAAAAAA
>PVKZ01009503.1:0-10847 GCA_004027375.1 Macroglossus sobrinus
GATGTGTCTGAACAAGCGTTGGCGAGGCTTTTCGCACAAAGGACGGAGGACAGATCTGCTCCTGGGAAAAGAGAGATACAGGGAAACAAGTCTGGCTCCTCCTTGGAGCCTGAGTGCCCAGAAGTCGAAGCGAGAATCTTGAGATTTACTGGGGGCTGCTTAAGTCACAACGCATCCCATAACCATGTGATGCGGGGGGTGGGAGGAGGGGAGTGAAATGTGCAAAATCTGAGCAGGAGGGGGTGCGGCTTCCGCCGGAAGGATCTGAGCTTCCTGGGAGATGGGCGAACACCTGAGCCGCACCCCAGGTGTGTTCAGGAACGGGGGCAGGGAACCGTGTGTCCATTAAAGATGCAATAGGAAGAGAAGAAAACTAATACTTGATTACATGCTGGGCCTTTTAATTTATACCGGCCCAGGCGACGCCCTTATAAACTCTTAGGGAGTACCCACTTAGCTCTCAGAGGAGCTGAGAAGTCTGCCACGCAGGGGCCAGACGTTCAAAGCCAGGCCTATCAGATTCCGAAGTCCATGGGGATGTTTCCCTTAAGTCTCTGTCCGAAGCATACTTTAATTTTCATCCAGCGTGAGGATCGGGATGGCTACCAGTTAGGGCTAGGTCTGTTTCTCACACGTGCACAGAAGCGTAGCTGGGGCTGGGCTCTGTGTCTTCACGGCCCTGGCACACACTCAGAGACGCAAACACACACAGACACTCAGACACACATGCGCGCTCACACATACGTGTCACAGTTTGGGGGTTTCATTTATGTATTCATTTCGGTGGGGTCGGTGTTGACGCCTCTAGTCTCCGAATGTCCCCGCCCTTTCCCGACGAGCATGATGTGTGCGGGCAGAAGACAGCAGCCACGCTCACGCAACCGAGTGAAAAGCTCTGTCGCTCTCTGTCTTTGCAGGGAACAACCTTGATCTTCCAAGTATGCAGAATTAATTTAAATCCATTAAACATGTTAGTGCTCCACCCCAGAATATCAGTTACCAGGGCAGTGGAGAAGAAAGGCGTACAGAAGTGTTTTCTGGAAAAGCAGGGAGCGGTGGCTCCGAGGGCTGAGAGACAAGGCTCTCACTGAGAAGGGGTGTGGGGCCGGGGCTGCTTCTGGGGCTGGCAAGGTCTCGTCTGCTGTCCTGGGAGGCAGGAGTGGCCCTCCAGTCACCGTGGAGACATCCATACTGCCCCCGGGCTCCTCCACCACGCCACTCTCTAGAATCTCCAGAGGGACAGGACTCCGCTGAAGCTTCATCATCGCTCCCAGGCCCTCCTCATTCGCCCCCAACAGAACCCACAGCCCAGGAGGGGGAGCCGACAAGGCACAGCATCAGGAGGAGGCGTGAAGGGGCGAGGCCCTCTGACGCGGCAGGTATCCTGACAAGGAGAGGACGATAGAACAGAAACGTGTGCTCCCACAGAGGAAAGACAGGGCGAGGACACAGCGAGAAGGCGGCCCTCTGCGAGCCGAGGAGACAGGCCCCAGCAGACAGCAGACCCGCCAGCAACTTGATCTGGAGCTTCCGGGACTGTGGGAACATGAATTGCTATGGTTTAAGTCAACCAGCCTTAGCAAACGAACACAACTGCCCCTCGCTGTCCCAGGCTGAAGACGTGACATCCAAGAAGTATTGTATTTGGATAGCATTCCTTATCCTTGTATCACATAAGCTAGGAGGAAACTGCTCTGAGCATGTGTCCCAACGGCGTCTCTGGGACTGGCCCGGCTGTAAGAAAGCCCTTTATGACATCATCGTCCCACAGACGGAGACATGCCAGCTCTTAAAACCCCGGAGGAACCACCATGCCTCACTTTGCAAACCCTCTCCTGCGAAACATCATTATCAAACGTCCATTCGATAGCATCAAGAGGAAGCAATGCGTCCAGTATTTGAAAGCCCTGAGGACGCTGCAGTACGACGGATATAACACCGTGTACTTGGGGGAAACCGACATCCCCGAAAGTCTGGTCATCGGGGAAGATTTTAGCGACGAGTATTTCGTGCAGACTCCGACGTGGTGCCTTGTGCATGCCGGTGGAAGCCAAGGGTGGGTGCCCTGGAAATACCGGATGTTCCTCCGAGACGAGCTGAGTGTCCGACGAGAAGGCAGCCTCTTCTTCGAGTTCTGCGACGTGGCCAGGAAGGCCTACGGCAGGTGCGCCATCGTGGTGAAGGACAGAAGGCGTAGGGATGAGCCGCAGCCAAACGAAGACGGGGGGGCCGAGGCCTGGGCCCGCGTCCCGGCGCCCGTGAACCTAACGAGCATCGTGTGCTGCCCGGAGGTGGCCAAGTCCTTCGGCCACGAGCTACTCTCTCTGCCTTCCCCTTACAGTTACCTGAACCCTTTAGACGCAGCCTGGTCTTCCCTGAAGTGGTTTATCATCAACAACAGAAAGGAGTTTTGCTTGCGGTCCATGGACAGCGTCTATTCCTACCAGTATATACTTTTCAGTGGCCTAATTAACAAAGGGATTGAAAGGATCAACCCGAGCAAGTGGAGAACGCTCACCAACAAGGTGCGGAGATGGGAGAACTACTATCTGGGTAAATTTTCTTAAGGGTGATTCGTCCAACAGGCAGTAACTCGGTGCGACAAGCCTGGTTCTTTACCCCCCCTGCCCCGGGCTGGACTCTGGACCACGCACGGCAGCCGGAGCTGCTTCCGCAGCGGCCCCACGAGGATGCTGGGAGGACGTGGGCTCCTGAGGGCGTAGGTAAAGTGCTTCGGGGTTACTATGGGTTTCATTAAAACTTCCTGGTCAATTCGGGATCCTGACTCCATCCTGTGAAGGGGACGTCGGTGGATCGGGGGCTGACAGTCCATCTCAGAGGAGCTTGGTGGTGAGCAAAGCTGAGGGTTGTGGGGTCAAAGTTCAGGGCTGAGATTAAAAAAGAGAACCAAGTGTGCGGTCACCAGACGAAAAGTCGAAATTAAAGTCGCGTGCCCACCAAAAGGATCCACAGGAGCCAGCTCACCATCGGCTGGAGACGTGGTCCAGATAGTGGTCCCACGGGCTCTTTCTGTCCCATTGCTCGAAAGCAAGGTGGCGGAGGAGGGGAGAGAAGCATCCAAGGAGGTAAGAGCCCGTGCAGACGCTCCCTGGCAAGCTGGTGGTCCCAGGAAGGAACCTGGAAAGCAGTGACAGTGGCTGGTTCAAGCGGGACTCGGTGGGTGGACAGGAGGCATGAACACGGGTCTGTGGAACTCGCTTACCCATCTCCCGTCCCGACTCCAAGAATCCCAACAGGAAGTCATTTAGATTCTATGAGGTCGCATCCTGGGTCCTGCTAGCTGAGCCCCCTGCGGTTGGCACAGCGGCACCCTATTCCGAGTTTAGGGCTACTGCTCACGAAGGGTTGTAAGAATATGAGTGGGTAATTTTCACTTTCATAGAAAAAAGCCTGCCTGCTGTTAGATCTATCATAGAGTTCATTGTTATTTATGCATGTCCAGGCGGTAATGTTACAATACAGGTAGTTATACCGGGGCGTACCAAACATAACTCGTGAAGGTTGCTGCCCAACCCCTAACAGATTTGTATATGAGATTGTGAAGCCAGGTGCCTGATGGCCATCCACAGAAAGCATCAGATTCGTGGCTGTCTTCCTGCCCTGCCTCCCTCCTGAATCCCCCAGGAGTCTTCAGAAATTACTGTGTCAGATAAAAGACGTTCGGTTCTGTTCAGCAACCAGGCGGAGGGCTCCTGCCGCACTCTGTTATCACGCATTTGTATCTGGGGATGACCTGCACCTCGGAACCAGGGGACCAGGCAGTTTCAGCCCCTGCTGCGAGCGTCCTGTGTCGGCTGTAACCGAGCACTGCCGACCAGGGGGACCAGGGGGCTGAAATCCCTCGGCTGGTGGCCGCACCCCTGCAGACTCTGCTTCCCCGGCCGCTTTACCTCCTCCTCTCACGAGGATGCCTGTGATTGCATGTAGGTCCCAACCGGATAATTTAGAATCCTCTCATCTTATTCATATCTACAAAGATTCATTCCCGTAGAAGGTCACACTCATAGGCTCCAGGGGTCAGGACCGGGGATCCGGGCTGCCCTGAGGGACCGCGGTTCAGCCGGCCACAGGTGCTGACGAACGTCATCTTCTGGAACACTGCATCATCCCTCGTGGGGGGTGAGCTGGTGAGACAGCTCGCTCTGTGTGGGACGTGCGTGTGGACGTCTCACTGCCTGTTTCGCGTAGGTTTTAGAATTCGAGCACCTTGAGTGCAGGCCCGCGGGGGCGTGGCCTGTCTGGGGCAGGAGGGGTCTGCTCTGATACTGTGTCTATTGCACACCTACCCAGAGTTCTGTAGTAAAAACCACTAACAGCTACATGTTCTTAACTCACTTGATCCCCACAACAGCCTGTGCTGTAGGAACTGCCAGTCCCTCCATTTCTATTTCCAGATGGGGTAAACCGAGGCACGGAAAGACTGTGTGACTTGCTCGTGAGAAGGAGCGGTTCAGATCCAGATTCACACGTACGGCCCTTATTCACACGGCCGCTCTGCTAAAGAGCGGCTCATTTAACCCTCCCGACCCCCCACGGGGTAGGGTCTGGCATGTTCCCATTTTACAGAGGAGGAAACTGAGGCCTGGAGGAGCCACTCGGGCCTGCCACGTGCCTCGCCGCCACGCGTGGCTCAGTGACCAAAGCCTAGCCTTTTTTTTCCTCTTTCGCCCTCATAATTTGCGGTGGGGGCGTTCAGCTCACCTCTGACATCAAACCAGACACTGGCTGGCGGTAACAGCCACCTCCAACCGGACGCCACGGGACTGTGTTTCAACACAAAACCGAGCATGAGGCAGAACAGAGACACATGACTTTGCAGTGAGAAAAAAGAAAATAAAAGAAGCGTTTGGGTTATCAGATGAACAAGATCAACCAACAGAAGCTGTTTTTGTTTGAAAGCCAAAAAAAAAAAAAAAACAATCTAATATGACGAGTTCAGGGTTCTACTCCTGTGCGGCCTTGTTTACTCATCAGAAAAGCAAGCAGGGGGAAGATGACACCAGGAGAGAGATGAAGAGGAAGAGGACTACTTTCGCTGCACAAAGCAGTTACACGACGTTGCATTCATAATTCAGAAACGCTGCTTTATTCTGGGGAAAGTACTGGAAAGTACACACTGGGCTTTGGGAACTGGACAGACCTGGCTGGGGTCTCGTTTCCAGCTTAGGACCTGTGAGACTTTGCATATCTGCAAAGATTTACTAATACTCGGTGAAGTATTAGTAAAGCGGGGTTAAGGGCCCCCAAGCACGTGGTGCTCCACCATGGCTGGCACCCCCACCGGCGCCCCCACCAGCAGCGGGAGCTCCTGCCATCGGGTCCAGGCCCAGGTTCCCACAGTGTCCGCGTCTGACATAACGTCACGAACCTCATTTTCTTTTCGCTCCTTGAGGGAAATTCTTGCTGTTTGTCGCCGGGCACAGTTAAGAGGAGACACATCTTAGGAAACTCTGACCAAAAGAAACCTTTGCTCTGGGCCTTTAAGACCCCGCCCTGGGATGGGTTAGGGAATTGACCGGTAAGAGGCTTGCTCTGGCGGGCAGACGGGGAAGACGGGGAGCCCAGCCCGGCATCTCTCGGGGAGCAGCCAGGTGTCGTGCAGTGTGTGAAATGGCGGGTGACGATGCAGGTGGGTGACGGCCACCCGCATGTGTGGACAGGTCCTCTGGAACGGCCCTCACGGTACGGTGGCTTTGTTCTAAGAGGCCGGCTGACGGAAGACGCCATTGCTGGCCCTGCCCCCACCAACCGCCCAGCCCCACTCCGTTCCCATGAGCCAGGGTGACTCAAGGTGACGTGCTGGAATGGCACTGCCCTGAAACGGGCCCAGGGGATAACGGATGCGTGGAGCTGAGGCCTGCTGGCCCTGGCCTTGCCCAGCTGAGGATGGAGCCACGGGGGTCTGCCCAACCGGGGGGCTCTGCTGCCCCCCGACCCCAGGCGGCACACACACCCTGCGTTTCCCAATATTTTCCACATACAAACCATTTTCACGTACGTGCCCTTATTCAGTTCAGACAAGCACCTGTCTGAGGTAGGGCCGTGGTCACTAAGCTCGTTTTACGATGAGGACAAGGCTGATGGTGACACGTCAGGCTACGAGTAGTAGCGGCCTGACCATGGAGTGACACGACACAGAAGGCACCCCCCCCCCCACTCCCACCACCAAAAACAAGGAGGGCTCAGGTGGCAGTTTAGGGCTGATACGACGGATCCATGATCATCAAAAGCCCGGGTCCTCTCTTTTGACTCCCGTCTTGGTTGGTTCCATCCTCAGTCACTTCGGGGTCCGAGCGGCTGCTGAACGAGCCGCTGAATGTGCCTCTGGACGAGTGTGCAGCCGCCCTGCGCCCCAGTGCCCACGCGTGAGGAGGTGACAGTGCCCACAGGAGGGAGGGGGGTGGAAAGGCGGGTCCGGACGGGCAGCAGAAACGGGGCGTGCGGGCGGGCCGAGGCTTCCCCCTGCAGCAGACGCCCCTTCCACGGCCCTGTCCTCTGCGGGCGGCAGCTACGCCCTGGGCCCCTTGGCGAGGAAGAGCTGGAAGGGGCGGGGGTTTGCAGAATGCCCTCCTGTTACAGCAGCGTGCGTGTCTCGTGCACACGCATGTGCGTATGCATGAGTGCACGCACAGGTGCACACACACTCACTCACTCACTCCACGTGGCCTGCTCCAAAGACCAGACACACTCTTTTTCAAAGGCATTTAGTTTTACTAAAGAAAATACTAGTTCTTTTAAAGGCATATTAAAATACACATCATTTTCAGTTAAAGCTATAGGCTGGGAATTTATCCTCCGACACATCAGTGATTAAGTCTCTCTCTTCTCTTTCTCCTCGGCTGGAGTCCTCTCAAGCTGGCATTTAAAGTGCAAAACCCAGAACAGAAGAACCTCGGGGACGAGCAGGAAACGTCTGCCAAACTAACGGCAAACAGGCGACACGCGCAGCATGAACACGAGCGTTCAGACACTCACTCAACAAACAGGAGCCATCGGAGAGTATCTGTCCACGGATGTATTTGTAGCATCGTAATTTCCCTTCCATTGAAAATTCCCTTTGGTTCCAAACAAGGCTGCAGGCTTTGATGAGCTGCCGCCTAGGGGGGGGACGAACCCCCGGGCAGTTCTGAGCTCAGCGCTGGGCCCCGCGCCCCATTTCACTGACCCGACCCGTGATGTCCGTGGGGGTAGGAGGGTTTATGATCCCACACCTCGTCTTTTCCTCCTCGCCGCGGCTTCCCACACAAAACGATGCCACACAAGATGGTGTCTGGAATGGGAGGGAAATCAGCATTTCAGTGAAAACGGTCTTCCCTTGCCCTTTTAAGTGTTGACGCGCCCCTTCCCCCAGCCAGGTGCCTACTCCTGGGTTTCAGTCGATAAAACATCTTTTTGTTTTTTTTAAGGCAAGGTCCATGACAGTAACTGCTCCTGCCGGACGAATGCCTCGGCTGGCTGACAGGGGGCACCCTGGCACACCCCTCCGTGCTCAGGTGGTGATGCAGTGGGGGGCGGGTGGGGGCATGTGGGCTGCATGTTTTGACGGGTGTCAGCTGGCTCCGCACCGCACATAGTGGGGGCCACTTTCCCCACCTGAACGGGCTTCCCAGTGCCCTCAGGGGACTGCCACCGCTGCACACGACGTGCTTCGCGCAGTGCCAGCACGGGACAGTCACTCAGGGAGTGCCGCTCCGTCACTTGCAAGCCCGCCTTCAACTTCGGTGGGTCTGAGGGTCCTGTGACAGGGATCCGCACCCCTCAGGATGGACGGGGGCGTGGAGGGTACCAGCCCTGTGGTTCCTTGGGCCACCTGCTGCTCAGAGGACGGGTTTTCAAAGAACCGACGCCCAGACGCACACACAGACTTAACAGGACCCCTCAGAGGCCAGAGCCTGGGCATCTGCATTTGAACAGGCAGCTGCTCAGGCAGTTCTCAGCATCAGCCGGGCTCTGGAACCACGGATCCAGGAGCCCCTGCCGCCACAGCTGCACGCTGGTTTCCAGACGAGCACAGAGCTCACCTTGACAAATGAAGCTGGAGCAGCGCTCCATAGTTAGAGAAACCGTGACGGGGGCCGAATAACTACTTTCTGGTGCCTCGACCCAACACACACCTCTGGGGACCCCTTGTGTGTGCTGCCACAGGCACTGGGCGAGGAGTGAGACTTCTGGCCTGGCAGGAAGTCCCTGGGAATGGCCCCTGAGCCCGGAGCCTGACCAGCTAAGGCCAAGAGACATCAGAGTCTGTCGTGGTTGAGAAATGGCCTGCAGGAGTGCGGGGAGTGTGACCGGGAGTGCGGCAGCAGAGGGGGCGAGTGTGACCGGGGTAAGGATTTCTAAGTGTTGGGTACAGGTGCGGGTTTCAAACGACGTGTGACCCACCTCCTCCCCGCCCCCACCTCAGAGTCCCGTGTGACTGTAGGTGTTTCCAGTACGCGTGGAGCTTTCTCCCGTGACCTCACACCTGTGCAGCGCCGCTGCTCCCAGTAAGGACCACGCAGGCTTTGGGCAGAGGTGTGGACTAACCCACGTGCCCCCCGACGTGCCGGCGGACAGGGTTCAGGGGTCAGAACCTGCCCAGACCCGTGCGCTGACAGGCGGGGCCGCGTGCCCTCACACGGGCCTCGGGCCTCAGGGGCGTGGACCTCTGAACTGCCGCGGCCCTGCATGGTCCGGCCTAACCCACTTGTGGCGTCACCCTCGCAAAGGCCCAGTACCTGCGGCTTCCGCTTAGTTATTTTTCTTCTCTGATTGCTTCCTCGTTTCCGCTTCCAGTTTTTGCTGCTTTGCGTCCAGTCTCTTCCTTTGGTACATTTTGACCCCGGCGAATGCCAGGCAGAGAATTAACGTTTTCGCTGCCAGTACGTACAGCAGCAGGGGCACGTGTTCAAGGACCTGAAAGGAGAAGTGACTCCGTATGCTCTACGATTGGTAGCAATCGTTCGTTTCTTCCTTCAGCATTTACTACGCAACTGTTACGTAAAAGGCACTAGGCTGGAACACAAGGCCCCTGTCCCCATATCGATGACAGCCTGTTCGAGCTGTGTCTCCCTTGCTGCTGGCTTCGCAGTGGACTGAGATGCACTAGGCCTGGTCTCTCACTGCCCGGCCGTGCATCTCACCGATTGCCCAGGCCCTCTGCTTGAGGCAGCAGCGAGGGCCAGGAAGGGGAGCCAGACCAGAGGCCTGGGGTACAGGTCCACTCTGCCACCGACGGGCTGTACAACCTGGGCCAGTCACTTGACTTCTCTGAGCTTCTGCCTTTTCACCCCCAAAGAGAGGCTGGACCAGCCCTCCCTTCTCCATCTCCCGCTGTACTAGGCTGATTTCCTCTCGGTTCCTACTGCTCATTAGCACTGGCACTTGAAGGTAAATAAAATACATACAAAAATAAAATGCAATACAACTCAAAAATTTTATTAGCTACTCATTCACTGTTCCTATAATTTCCTGTCAGAGAGAAGTTTTAATACATTGGCTGGGGAATAATAATTATACATGTGAAGGACTCTGAATCAGTAAGTTTTATTATGAAAATCTAGAGAACAACAGTATCTCAAGGCATACATACACTCTACTAGTTTCATAAATATATAAGTATGATCTGAATAACTATGAGCTTTCTGTGTGATTAAAAATTAATCCCCAAATAAAGTGAAATGATAGCCTTTATTGAGTAATCACTATTCTAAAGGCCTAGACAGCACTTATTCCAATGAAATCATTAGATGAAATCGCCAAACATCATTTATTATATGTAATTCCAATATAATTCTACCACAGGGAGTACATTTGTCCTTCCAAGAGTTTAACTAACGTGGATCGGAAACTAGTCAGTACAAAGTGTAGCTGAGAACGGCGCGCTCACAGGCCTGAAGGGCCGAAAGGGTTTTTAGAGATGACTTAGGCCACCAGCTTCTTTTACAAACAGGGAAAGTAAAGCTTGTGGCCCATCTATGGCACAAGGCCCATTCACGATGAGGCTGGAATGGAACAGTCTAACCCCTATGCCAGTCTCCCGTCTACTGGTTCATTTTCAATGGAACGGAATAAAATCACAAATTTATAGACGTGTATGTTCCTATAATTTCCTTCGCACTTTTTTTATGACTCAGACGTACATTTCACGTTTAGAGGATGGTAGTATCATCAGTTACCTTCGCTGAGGGCTTACTGTGCGCTGTATCACACAGATTTTCCCCTTTAATCCTTTTCATGTCCCCACGAGGCAGGCAGACTACCCTAATTTTATGGCTGAGAAAATGTAAAGTCTGGAAGGGCGTGTCTGACCGAGTTCCGACTGCTCTGAAGCCTGAACTTGTCAACATTACCCGACACCACAACATCCATGCTGCTGTCCCCGGCCCTCGGCCATCTACAGACAAATTATGCAAACAAACAAATGCTTGGCCGCTGAATTTACCAAAGACATCTGGAATCGCTACCTCTGAAGTTGTTTAGTTGATTACTTAGGGACATCTGAGGGATGCTGTAATGGGAAGCAACAGGGATACAACAACTCTCAAAAGGAGGAATCCAAATATTTAAATTGTTTTAATTCTGTCTACGGCCATGCCACCCTGAACAAGCCCGATCCCGTCTGATATTGGAAGCTAAGCAGGGTCAGGTCTGGTTAGTACTTGGATGGGAGACCACCTAGGAAGACCAGGTGCTGTAGGCATAAAAAATAAAAAATAAGGGATTGTAAACTGACAAGGTCCTTGCAATTTGTGAGGTTGCCAAAAGCTGCCTTGCCTAAATAAATAAATAGTTTTAATTTAAATAAACCAGTAAAAATGCAGGAACACTAACTAGACAATAGCTTT